>JAPDVR010000009.1:18357156-18624656 GCA_026230005.1 Gila orcuttii
ATTCTTTTTTGTTCATTTTTCCCCAATATTTTTTTCTGATTTTGATCACAATCGAATGGCTTAAATGTCATTAAACGATTGTTGGTCTTCAGATTCACTTATTTTTAACACAGCAATTTGTACCCTGCATAGAATTTTTTTTTTTTTTTTGTTTATTTTACTATATGCCAACACTATCCGTTTAATTTACAGTATAGTTTTTTTATGTTATTTCATTTTATACCATTTAGAAATACAGTTTTTATGTCATTAAAGCACAGTAGGCTACATTGGAATATAAATTGAATAAGATGATCTATAAAATAACTAGACTAATAAGCTAAAGAAATTTTAAAAAAATCAAGAATAATCAATCAGGGATTTAATTTGAGTGATGCATCAACATTCCTTCTGCTCCAAGAACACAATGATCCCAAATCTCTCTCTCTCTCTCTCTCTCTCTCTCTCTCTCTCTCTCTCACACACACACACACACAAATTTCACTCTTGTTATAATAATGTTCAATACACCCATAACTTGATTAACCTGAAGATATCTTACTTTAGATAAATATATTTAATAACGGTTGAGCTTTGATGAAGTGACTAATGAACTGACCTCTTGAACATTTTCTCCATGTCTTTGATCTGTTTGCGGGAGAACTCTTTAAACTCGGTGTATGGATTGAAGACCTTCATCTGCTTGGGTTTCGTCGTGCCGTCATGGATGTCCAGCCTGCGGTTGAGTTTCTCCGTCAGTTCAGAGGTGGCGTCGCCGTTCACGGCAGCGGGTCTCTCCGTCTCCTCGTCCGCTCCTGTGTGCACCGGTGACTCGGGTTTGGTGTCCAGCCTGCGCTGCAGCTTCTGTGCGACCTCCTCGGATGACATTGCGGACTGTGAATGTGATGCTCTTCCTCGCACGATCAGCTGTTTCTGAACACTAGTCTCGAGGTGGGAGAGAGGCGGGGCTGCGGAGAGTCTCTTTAAACGTGAGCTTTCAAGTCCAATGGGATTCTTCAGACTACTGTAGAAAGTGAAGCTATTAGCGTCTGATAATACAGATGTGAAGGCATTCGATGTTAGGCTAATTCGATGTTGCCTGTTTACATAATAGATTTGTGTAGCTATTGAGGTTCTAATATAGGATATTTATAAGAGTAAGAAAAAGCTTTGCGTTGGCCGGGAATCGAACCCGGGTCAACTGCTTGGAAGGCAGCTATGCTCACCACTATACCACCAACGCTTACGGGAAAAGTGTGCTTGCTAGTTTCAACCGCGTCTGCATATTCAGTCCTGACTTTTTGTTTTTATAGACATGGAACTGAATCTTTCACTCATATTTATTTTGGATAAAAATTACTGTGTTAAAATTAAGTGAATATGAAGACCACCAATAGTTTAATGCCATTTAAGTCATGGTTAAGCTTAACTTCCCTTAACTTTTCCCATTCATTCTCTATGGCAGTGCTTAACACTACGGATGCAATATACATTTGGCCACACGTAGACTTCCTGGCGCTGTTTCGCTTTTCCGTGGCGGGGAATTTAAAAAGCGTAGTGTCATCTGTCAATCAATCATTCGCAGTGGAGGGGGGAGACCCGTTTTACGATCGGAGAGATATTTGTTTACCAACTTGTCAGCAAACTCGTTTTGTTTTGTGTCTAAACATACCTGCAGACAGATTTTAACTCAGGTAACCGCATTTACATAATTATTCAAATATTTTATCATTTAAATTGTATGTATATTATCATGTAATCGTATTGTTATCGTGTTGAATGGTTTGTGACGTTAAGAAACAGTAAACCAAACTCCTAGGTGTAAATACAGCTGTTATTTTATAAGGGTATCTTTGTTTGCAAAGGTGAATGTTTCATCATTGATTTACTATGCACTCAAATAATATGTTTAAAATATGTTAAAAGTGAAGTAAGGTGTAATGTGCAGTAGTATGGAGGACCAAACATGCAGAATTTAAAAATGAATAAATAAATGAATAAATAAATAAATAAATAAATATGATAATAGGAAAATAAATAAAGGAATAAACGACTATAATAAAATAAATATGATTAATTTTTAATCAAATGTATTTTTGTATTATTTGTCCCCTAATTAATTATTATTTGCTTTTATATTTTAATGTATTTTTATTCTTTTAAATATTTTTAATTTATTTTTTCCATTTATTCTTATATTTATTTATGCATTCATTTATTTTTATATGTATTTATTCCAATATGTATTTATTTCCACATTTATTTATTTTTAACCTTTATTTATTTACATTTTCTTTCTTTATTTTTATATTTATTCTTACATTTCTTTGCCGTGCATGATAATTATGTGGGTTGGTCTTGCTTACCAAATATATAAATGAATTACAGAATAAATAAAAGTTAAAAAAATATTTTTTATGTAAAAATGTATAAAATAAAATAAATTAAGGAAAAAAAACTACAATTTATTCTTTGATTAAGAATAAATCATATTTATTTTATCAATCCATTTAATCCTTTATTTATTTTCTTACTATCACATTTATTTATCTATTTATCTTTTTATTCATTTACATATTTATTTATTCATTTTTAATTTCTGCAGATTTGGTCCTCCTATAATGTAATTAATATCACACACACATATAATAGATTTAAATTACAAACAAACAAATAAATAAATAAATAAATATATATATATATATATATATATATATATATAGGCTATATGTGTGTGTGTGTACAATTTAATGGTATGATTTAAAAAAAAAAATTGTTAAACAAAGTTATACATACATTTGTAAATATTCATTTTTATATAAAATGTTTTTACACAAATATTAAGCAATTTAAATAATAAATATTATATAATGCAAATTTAATAAACACTAGTTTCAATTTTTCTAAGTCTCTTGTGCTGCATTTATTCAGTTAAGAAACAGTAATATTATGGAATATTATAACATTTTAAAATAACTCTTTTATATTATTGATGCTTTAGTATTAACTGTCTTATTTCACTGTATTTCCATGCTTATGCTGAGACGCTAATGAATACATTCTGATTTCAGAACAGCATCATGAAGAAAGCAGTGTTTTTCACTTCACTGCAGGACAAGTCAACTCCTCAAAGAGAAGATCTGGTCAAGTTGAACGCCCGTTCTGTAGTGTTACACAGAGGAGGGGATGTCTCTGACAAGCAAGAGGTGTTGGGAGAATACATTCTTCAGTTCGGCAAGTACAAGGGCAATAGAGACTTATCCCCATACAGACTTATCCTCCATTTCTGATTTTAATTCTCTTATTTGTTGTTTTAGCAGCGTTCTTGCCTGTTCTAAAAAACATGTTATTTTGTTTTAACTGTTAAGGTTTGAATATACCAGCGGTGAGGGTGAGTGCACTTCATGAACTGTATGCATACTATTTAAACTGTTTTTATTTGTTGTGAAAAGTGGACTGTTTTCTTACAGACATTTGAACATTATTAGAATGTGCATTACTAGAATAAATAATAGAATAAAATAATAAATAATGATTCTAGTCATGTGTAGTCAAGACAATCAAATACATATCATGTACATTCAGTGTTTTAATTATGTTTTTAATTTCCTCCATGTGCTTTTCCTTGCAGCTCTGCCGCAGCCTCCATCAACATCAGCTCCTGTGTGTAGGCCTTCTTCACAGACTGATGGCTTTGGACCACCTCCTGCAGCACAATCAGCACCTACAGCTCCTGCATCAATGACGTCTGCACAGACAGAAGCACCTGTTACTAGCTACTTGCAAGATATTAGCCGCTGGAACTGCTCTCTACATCAAAACATTTGGATGAAAACAGAGATGGAGTCCATGGGGCTCTGGCCAGGATCACACCCAGTAAGACAAATCATGAATATGGTCTCCTTGTGGCGCTATCCACCTCAGCCTGAGCTAATAGAGACAAACATGGGCCTTCCGTCACCAAAGTACTTCCAGCTCCATCCCTTTTTCATTTGGAAACCTGAGCACAGTATACAGTAAATGAAAGGCTTAGAAACAACTACATTAAATACTGTTTTATAGCACAAAGACATTCCTTGCACAAGGTTATGCATAAATGTGTATACATATTATTGCACTTTTAGTATATATATATTAAATATTTCATTTATTTCCATTTGTTTATTAAAATACCAAAACGATTGTATTTTATTGCCCGTATGGGTCACACAAGTTTGACCCATGCTTTTTTGCTTAAAGGTGAAGACCCAACTTTATGTATGTTTTGTAAAATTCCCTTATATCTGTCAAACATATTTTATTAGATTGTCCTGGACTTAACACAAGCAGAATGCTCTTTTATGAAGTTACTTCATTGAAGGAGATATTTAATGAGATTATGCCTGAAAAGTTTTTGTATTTTTTATCATATGTTAATTTATAAAATATATATTGTATAATATGACTTGTTGTTTATATTTGTTTTGTTTTTATTGTATTTATATGATATTTGTATTTTTGTAATTGAATTTTTGCCATGAAAATAGCTTTGAATGCTGACATGGCATTAAATAAAATAATCTGAATCTGTATTTTATTGTTTTTTAAAGTTAATTTATTGACTTGCATTGTTATTTTATCTTTATCTATCTTATTTTATCTTAAAAATCTTGTTTTTTCCTGTGCTCTCCAAAACTTTAGATTTTATTATAATTGTTGTTTACTAATTTCCATTTGTTCATTAAAATACTGTACCAAAAGTTTTGTCCTTGTTTACATTGTATTTTAATGTTTTTAAAGTTTATTTTATCTTGCTCAGATGTGTAACTAAACATAATTATTTAATTTAAAATATTTTTATTTTTTTTCCTGTGTTCTCCAAAACTTTAGATTTTATTATTTTTATTATTAATGTTGTTGTTGTTTAATCTATAAGTATTTAATACATTACCTTTTTCATATTTATATAATATGTACTATAAATAAAATGAGAAACTTATTATTTGGTGTGTATTGGTTATATTTCATATATATCGGATTTCTGTACATAGTTGTAATATAATGTGAATATCTCTAAAAAATAAAGGTC
The DNA here is from genome assembly GCA_026230005.1 of Gila orcuttii. NCBI lineage: Eukaryota > Metazoa > Chordata > Actinopteri > Cypriniformes > Leuciscidae > Gila > Gila orcuttii. The sequence continues at coordinate 18,362,204 of JAPDVR010000009.1, forward strand.
TAAAACATTATCAAAATGTTCTTTTCAATTATTCACATTCAAATATTTTCTATATTAAAGATAGCTATACCCTATTATAATGTAAATGTTTATTAAGATAAATGCACATTTTGTACATCCTTCACAAGAACAAATCTTACAAGTTTTATTTTATTTTTGTGCTCAAAGTTTGTTTATTATATGTTAATCGTACTTAAAGTGTATCTAGATTAAAAAATTAATGGTAATTTTATGGTATTAAGACGGGAATCGAACCTCTGGCCCGCCTCCATATAATTTCCTCAGCTCCTATTGGCTAGCAGCGCTCTACACCTACGTGCGGCTGGCCCATCAGCATCGACCTTGGTTTCTGAAGCTTTATTAGCCTGACTGCGACCCCTAGTGGTCACAGTTTTCATTGCCGTCTATCCACAGCAAAGCTGAAGTGTGTAATTTGTTAAAATACAGTCATCTAATAACAGTTCAAAAAAGCAGAGTAAACAAAACACAAATTAACAATCTCACCTTATACCTTGTCATTTAGCTACTCACCCTCATGCCTGTCTAAACCAATAATTTTTCACTCCCAATTCTTTTTTATTTCCATGCAGGATATTTTACACAGTGGGCTACTTATGTGTACATTACTTTTTATTTTAAAATAATAAAAAATCACATTGGTTCAAATTGATTAACTATTATTTATGTTGGAAATGCCAGCTGTAAACAAGTAGCCTAACTTTTCTACACTGTATTTGGGAATGTAGTCTGGTCAAACCATTTTGAATACAAGTTGTGGATGTCGTTCGGGCAAAAATTTGGAACAGCTTCTGAACACTGTGGAAACTGAACTGATAGTCCTAAAAAAAGTGGTTTGGTTCGGTGATAATAGACTTTCATTGAATAAGTAAAACAAAGTTCATAATTTAGTAATCGGCAAAGTAATAACAAAGCTAAGATTAGGATTAATAATGAGGAAATAGAAATAAAATAAATTTCTGGGAGTTAATAGATCATCAATTTGCTGGAAACCACATATAAATAATGTAAAAAATAAAAATGTCTAAATCCAATATATTATAGAAACAAATAGAAAAAAATATATTTTGAATGAAAACTTGTGAAATTGTTCACTTATAGTTCCATACATTACTAACTGAGTGGAAGTGTGGGGTTATTTACTTCAAAATTGTGTTTGGAGGCTGTTTGAGAAAGTCAGTATAAACTGTATATGTCTAGCCTATGTTAAACAAATAAGGACAAGAACTAATTAAAAAAAATAGATGTATAGCCTATCTGTCAAAGGGGTAAACCTGTGGAATAATTGTGACAATGAATTAAACATGTCTAGTTCACTTTGTAAATTCAAGAAAATGTTTAAAAATAAGGTGATCGATAAATTATATAACTCAGTATGAATAAATTGTGAAATATTTTAACTATTGAATTAATGTCCGAAATATTGTAATATACAATGAAATATTGTAATATACAATGAAATATTGTAATATACAATGAAATATTGTAATATACAATGGAAATTGTATGCCTGTTATCAGCCTTCCAGAAAAATCAATTAAAAAAAAAATCACATTGTTTTAATAAAATAAATATACTAACACTACTTTCAATACAATGAGACAAAAGAGGGTGCATTGCTTCATTTATTACTTATTTATTATATAAATTAACTTACATTATCCACTGATGTAAAATACCAGATTTAGAAGTTCACTTACGTTACTGGAAGTCAACAAACAACATTTCTCCTTTAAGAGAAACCGAAAGTAAAAGGGCCACAGCACAGACGGCCTACACGTGTCCTTTGGCGCGCCTTCAAATTTAACATTTATTTCTGTACGCTGTCGAGTATTGTTTGTCTGCTCAGGTCGATTACGCGTCTAATACTATCAGTTTACCAAGGATTGGATTGATTTTCGATTTAGGCTTTTCAACATTTTTCGCCACAACAGCTCCGTGTTAAGTCGCCAACAACAGCTCCGTGTTAAGTCGCCAACAACAATGATTTCCATTGCTGAATTACTCACAGAATTCAGAATAGGAGCAAAATATATTAAGCTGGTAAGTGTGCTTCACTCTGACTTTTATTTATTTATTTATTTTTACCTGAGGCAAATTAATTATACTAGTTATGAGATGAAGTAAAGCTTGATTGTTGTCATAGGCCTTAATTTTTCGTCATTAGAAACTTGACATGCTTCCACACTTTCCCCAATCCATTCTTTTGGGAGTTTTCAGAGAGCAATGTTTTTAGGTCCTGGGTATGATTTGTATGCACTTCATTTAGCGGACAATATCTCAACTGTTATAGACTAATATGACCCCATTGAACAACGTGGGATGTGTGCCAAAATCTGAATTTTTTGTCCTTAAATCTGAATCAATGTCCTGAAAATGACCAATAGGTGACACTATTATCACACTACAGGTGAATGGGACACGAAGTGATGAAAACCTATTGTAATTGCTATTTGAAAAAAAAAAAAATTCCCCTAAAACGCATTGTGCAGCCAAAACCGTAAGGCCTAGAAACGTGAAACTCGGCCAGATGGTAGGCCACAATTTTGGGGAGCACCTATCAGAGTATGACCCCGATTGGCCCATAGGTGGCGCTACAGCAACCAAAAGTACTAAATTGCTCATAACTCCTAGACCGTTGGTCCTAGCCTCAAGCTTTTTACATCACTGTGATCCTTGGCTCAGGACGGACAAGATGTATATCTCAGATTTAACCAACAACAACAACAAAACATATGTCGGATTTTGTCCAAAACCTACTTTTGCGAACTAGTCCCTGGTTTTTCGCCCGATCGGAACCAAACCAGTCTAGGCCTATTCTCTGGACTCTCTAGATCAATAATTATCGAAAAAAAGTTGAAATTTTTCATTTGGGTGGCTGTAACAGGGTCATTTAGAAAAGGGGCGGGGCAAAATACAGTCAAAAGCCTATAAATCCTAATGGAAAAGTCAAAACTTCACAAATATTGATGAGCATATGTGTCATAACATGGTGAAGAAGCATGCAAAGTTTCATGGAGATCGGACCATAGGTGGCGCTAAAACTGTCAAAAAGGTCTCATTCTTATTAGGTGTTCAAGCACTTTAGTGCTGAAAACCTATTGCAATTGCTATTTGAAAAAAAAAAATTCCCTAAAACGCATCGTGCAGCCCAAACCGTAAGGCCTAGAGACGTGAAACTCGGCCAGATGGTAGGCCACACTTTTTGGGAGAACCTATCAGAGTATGACCCCGATTGGCCCATAGGTGGCGCTACAGCAACCAAAAGTACTAAATTGCTCATAACTCCTAGACCGTTGGTCCTAGCCTCAAGAGTTTTTTACATCACTGTGATCCTTGGTTCAAGACGAACAAGATGTATATCTCAGATTTCGATTTGGGCCTAGAAAATTTTTTTTACGTCCAATTTTGTCCATAACCTACTTTTGCGAACTAGTCCCTGGTTTTTCGCCCGATCGGAACCAAACCAGTCTAGGCCTATTCTCTGGACTCTCTAGATCAATAATTATCGGAAAAAAAATTGAAATTTTGCATTTGGGTGGCTGTAACAGGGTCATTTAGAAAAGGGGCGGGGTCCCAGACCTAACATCTTGATAGGTCTGGCTTGCCTGGCTAAGATTCATGGTAAATCATACTGGAATGTGTTCAATTGTGGTAAATCATGGTGAATCATACTAAAACATGGTCTATTCCATCTATGATGTCAGTGGTTAAATGCTTGCTACATAAAACTTAATGTCTTTTAAAGCTTATGCGCTTAACTGCCTTAACTGCCTTAACTGCTTGAACACCGATAAATGCTGCTTGAAGCTTTAATCTTTATATATTCTCATACATTTCTACCAGTTTAATCTTCATATTAAGAAAAATACTTTTTGTATTACACTTTGTCTTTAAAATAAAATAAAATATGCAAATTAGGCAATATCTCATTAAATATGCGTACATATTAAACTCTTGAAGCTACAGATTTTCTGAGGTGATCACAATGTTTATAATGCAACAACGGATACCAGCTACCCGACAGGGACACCCATCCTTGTGTGCACACTTGCCACATGAGCAGGGATCTGGCAAACCTTCAGCTTTTGAGATTACAATCTCAGAGACTAATAAACTGCCCTTTCTTACAAAACCATAAGCTTCTGCATTTAAGATCGAGTTGGCGTCTGTAAATGGTGCTTGGACCCAAAACTGCTGTTGATAATAGGTTCTTTGTATATGTTTTCTTGCATTAGTTGAGGTGCAAGCGTTCCTCTCAAAGTCCATCTTAAGGGCATTACTATCGAACGCAGCAATGGGCAGGTCGTCAAAATATCTCCATGTCCGTTGATAGTTTGAGACATTTGACCAAGAATGTTTCCGCCATTTGTATTGCACTCTTTGTTAGCTATGGACAGTTGAAATTGAGAATCGGAGAAGGGTTGTCTGGTTTGCAGACAGTGTTCAGAACTGCAAGTTTGGTTGATATTTTGCTGGTTGTATCGCACCCAGTCAGCGCATGTAGTGCTGGGAGACACTGTGTGAGCTCGTCTCCCAGCGCTATGCAGATATCATGAAGTGGTACTGTAATATTGATATTTTCACTCCTGAGTTGCGGATGAGCCAGAGCTCTTGGAGGCCAAGATTTCTCCAGTTGACTGTTATGTGGTATAATAGGGACACAAAGACATCTGTGTCACCTGATGACAGTGTCAGTGATGTAGATCCTGTACGGTGACTTAAAATGTCCTGCACATGGAACATCATCCTGTCATCAGCTTCCTCGTGTGTGCAGTTGAGCCGAGGGAATGGAGTAGCACTCGTAGCTGACACAATCCATGCCTGTGGTGATATACCAAGGTATAGTGGTTTGGTGCCTTTGTAATTTGTGGTCAGCCACTCAACTGAAAAGCAGTTTTGCTAATGGAAGATGACCAAAAGTTCTCTAACACCACTGGGACATTTTGGTTTGATGATGGACATCTGCGGGTATCTGGACCTTTTTTGTCCCAAGTTGTGATTTGGTACTCTTTCTCAAATAACCGTCTTTGTCAACCAAGAAGAATGCAGAGTTGTTGATCTCATGCTGGAGTAGCTCCTCATCTGTGAACCCCTGGTGACACCCATACTTAATAGACATGAGACCTTTGATTGTCTCATCTTTAATGTCTGCTTTTGGAAGCCAAATTCAAGGTGATCTTTGGCAAAGTAAACTTGACTTTACTAATAGTCGAGTGTATAAATTTAGCACAAGGAGCACTGCCCTCTGTGATACAGCACAACAACTTGTCTACATTTACTTTGGTCACAATTTCTCCAGTGAGAACATTCTTAAGCGTTACCTGGTCTAGTAGAGGACTGCATACCTTCAGGAGATATTCCTCTATGTCTTGCACTATCTTTCCTATTTTAGTTGTAGTGCTCGGGTTGAAGTCATGATGAAGTGAGAGTTCTCCTCCAACATCATGATACAAATTCATTATAATTATTTAAATACACAAAATCACAACTCATATGATAATGACACATAATAAGTGCACGCCAACACAACGAATAAAGAGTAGATTTCCTTACTTGATCTCACAAGTCATCTTGCTTGACAGCCATGTGCTCTGCTGTACCTCAGGTCATTATGGCTACCAAGTAAACATACTTGGTATGAAAATATGTAGTTTCAAGGGTTTATAAAGTGTAATACAAAAACTATTTCTCTTAATATGAAGATTAATCTGGTAGAAATTTATGAGGATATCTATAAAGGGAAGAAAAGGCCTCATTCACCTGTAGTGTGATAATAGTGTCGCCTATTGGTCATTTTCAGGACTTTCGTCCCGGTTAGAGATTTTGGCACACATCCCACGTTGTTCAATGGGGTCATATTAGTCTATAACAGTTGAGATATTCTCCGCTAAATGAAATGCATACAAATCTTACCCAGGACCTCTACTATAACGTTAACAATATTTGTGTGGATAAAATTTGATTTGTAATCTTTCTTTTAATTGTGCCTAGTCAAAATGAGAAGTAGTTGACAGCCTACAGATAGGCCTACTTCCTTGTTTTCGTAAAGCCATTATTTACAAACGCAGTAAAGTTTTGCATTTGGCTTTCAGTAGGCTGTACTTTGTAGTAACAAATTACTTTTGCACTAGATAAATATACAAGGCTATAAGATTTGACAGTTTTCAAAATGTATTATGTTTCTCTAAAATGTAATAGTCCAGATAGCCTAGTTGTCTGGTAAACTTTAAACTACCTTTTTTTTTTTGTTCAATTCATGATGTATTGATTTGCAATTCACTTTGAGTTTTACGTGTTTACATGTATAACAGATGTGTTTACAGAACCTTTGTTTGTTTATTTTACAAATAGCCATTCTTATTAGTTTTGTGTTTGCATCTCATGTATTAAAATAACTGTTTGTTACCATTGTCTGCTGTGTAAAACCATCCATTATTACATAAGAATAATCTCTTTTTTTGCGTGTGTATTCAAAGGGTAAAACCAGATAAACCCCCCCCCCCCCCCCCGCCTGTCTCTAAAAAGCAATCAGACGATGGATGGATGGATGGATTGTGTTCAAAATGGAACCTCTAGATACATGGAAGAGAAGTATGACAATTTAGATGATATGTGTGCTATTTGTATAATTAATAAAGTCTCGTCTACCATAGTTTGCTTGCCTCTTGTAGATTGTTAAACCTGTTTTCTCTCCCATCCTGAAAGTTTGAGATCAAATGAAACAACAGCTCTAAAGAACCATCATACTCTGGCCTTACCAAAGCATTACTGACATAAAGACTGAGTTTTAAAGCTACACTATGTAAGTTTTAGCCCTCTGGCAGTTGAACATTGTTTTGGTAACTATGTGAGTTGGACTTTAGCGCTGCAAATTATGTGGATGTATCTGAAGGTTTAAGGCGTGCTCGTGTTGCTATGGTTACAGGCGATCATCTTATCGAAGTGACTGTTACTAACAACTATTAGATCCATCCCTCCCTCTCCAAAGAAAAATGAAAAGATGAATATGCTCACACCTTCCACCTACAGTAGCCAGTAACTATTTTCTAATTCACACGTTGCAAAATCTGTGAAATATGTCTTGAGATCTCTAATATATAAATCATTTTTATAGACTTACCATAGTGGCTGGAGTTAATGCAAAAACACAGTTTGGAATTAAGCAGATTGTTGTTCTAACAAAACAAAATGTACATGGTGTAGCTTTAAATGTTAAAAAAATGCTAGCTTATGAATATGATTTTTGGTATATGTAGAGGATTCGTAGAACCTTCAGTTACAATAATATTTATGTTTGCAATTTGCTTTTATCAGACTTAACATATTATTGATTTAACTTTTACAAGAAACTTTTGTCTCCATGTACCAAAGGGCGAGGCCGGATGAAGCAATATCTCCAGCATCCTCACTCCTGTCTGTAAAGAGTGATAAGTCAATGGATAGACCCATTGTGTTCAACAGTGGAGCGCAAAGTTACATGGGAGAGAAGTATGAGAACTTACATTGTCAGGAGGTTGAAGATATTGTGCTTTTTGTATAATAAAGAAGCTACAAAATTATTATTATTAGCTACACAACTGCATGTTTGGTATTGCATATCTCTTGTGCAATTTTAAACTGGTTTTATTTCACCTTCTGCTTTCTAGGCTGTTAGAATCTGTAATGATTAATAATAATCTCTCATTGTTCTCCATGTACCGAAGGGCGAGACCAGATGAAGCACCATCTCCAGCACTCTCACACCTTTCTATGAAAAGTGATCAGTCAATGGATCTGCCAATTGTGTTCAGCAATGAAACCCCTAGTTACAATGGGTATGAAAAGTATGATAATTTACATAATAAAGAAAAAAAATAGTAGACATACAACTATCCTTTTCTTGCATATGTTGTATGTCTCTTTTACTTTGTTAAACTTGAATTTTCTGTGTCGTCCTGACAGTCTAAGACCAGATGAGGCAGCATCTCCTGCAACTTCATACTTCTCTTTAAAAAGCAACCAATCAATGGACCGACGGATCGTATTCAAAGACAGAATTCACCCTTACAGTGTTATACGGTATGAGAATTTGCATTCTTTGGTCAACTTGTACTATTACTATATTTAAATCAGTAAGTGAAATGTCAGTAAATTTGTTAATGGATTTGTAGTAGAGTTCTCAACGGGCCTGAAAATTACAACCCGACCCGACCCGGCCCGTGGCTTTTAAAGCCCGGACCCGATGTAACCCGACACATCAACATGAATTATCTGCCCGAACCCGGCCCGCGGCCCGACGCCGATTTTCTTTTTTTTTTCTTTTTTTTCTCATACACGTATTATCATGACCAGCAGACGGGAATTCAAATCAACCTTTAATGTTCACGTCTTTTAACAATAGCCTACAAACAATACAAACAACTGAAACAAACTTTAAATATATAAATAGGCTATATAGGCTACTAAATATGCCTCAAATAAAAATCTTCTGGACGACCCTGTTTTTTTGCTGTCATATTTCATCAGCACCTTGCATTTTAAGCATTGCACATAACCTGTAGAATTTCCATCAGAATCCAGCACCACTCCAAACACTTTCCAGACCTCTGATTTTCCCACTCCTGTAGTAGCGACGGTGAATTCACCTGCGGCAAGTTTAGGCTACTTTTCACCAACTCCATCTTCTTCTCCAGACTAAAGGCGTGCACGCAGCGGCGTCAGGTCTGCCCCCGCGATGCACGTTGCACGCAGCAGCCAGACTTTCTTTACGGTGAACAGCAGCGATGATTAATGAATGTTTTTTTTTTTCACTGAGCGGAAAAGATTAAGCCCGAGGTCCGACCCGACCCGAGTCATTTGCTTATATTTTCGACCCGAACCCGCAGGTCCCGTCGGGTTTGTCAGGCCGACCCGGCCCGTTGAGAACTCTAATTTGTAGTATACTTAGTAAGAAATAATTGTATTTTAAATACATTTTGGTATAGGTTTTTCTTTACTATGGTATATATATATATATATATATATATATATATATATATATATATTGTAAGGGTGGATATCCTGCAGGGGTTCAGACTGAAAGACTGCCGAATGACTAAAGAAACGTTGTCAGCAAGATGGTAGAAAACTGTACATTTCTTGTCTATTTCACCCACTGCCACTTATACCAACGACGGAAATAAGCGCAGTTACAATAGCTTAATATGTGGGAGAGCGTTGCTATATAGAGTGACAATATTGTATTGCAATAGGTAGCATTTCAAAGTCAATACCAAATCAAAACTTATTAGCACATTATTTGTAATTGAAAAGGTTTAATGACAAAATATGGTTATGGTTACACTTAAAATAGATGTATGAGATGATAATACTTATATCATTAATTGTACCCAGCATATATGTAAAATGTTACCAGAGAGAGAGAGAGACCCAAGAAAGAGCCCCAGAGCATAAAAGAGCAGAGCATAAAAAGAGACAGAGCAACAGTTACAATCTTCTTTTATCCTTTCCCCAACCATGTGACTAAAAACCAAATGTGAGACATTCAAACTGACCAATCAGATAATTACAACTTCACCCATTGTTCTGAAGGTGTGACAAGTCATAGACCCCCAAAGTGCACACATCTTGCCCTACAGGCCTTGATCACTATCAGGCCCTCAACTCCAAATGGTGATTGGGGAAAGAGGGGGTGTAAAACAAATGTCTTTCAAAGCAAATGTTCATTTCAAATTTCTTGGATTATTTTCAATCCTACAAATCCCCCCTTGGCACCGTTGGCCACACACATGGAGTCCAAAGGTGGCACAGTCCATAAAGACATGCTTTCTGTTGTGTGTAGATGTCATCTTCAGACTTTCCACCCAGGCTTGTTGCAATAGCAGTTGGTCAGTCTTCAGTCTGTTCTCCTTTCAGCCCTCCATGAGGAGGCTCCATCAGATGGAGTTGCACCGTTCATAGATATGCAAATCATCCATCACACACTTCACACCTCCACAAGAACAGGCACTGAATCTGGGAGCAAACGAGTGAGACATACCCCTTTTCCACCAAAGCATTTTGAGAGCCGGTTCGGAGCCGGTGCCTACTCGCGAACCAGTTCTTTGTGTTTCGACAGCCAAAGAACCGGTTCTCGGCCAGGAAAACTGGTTCCAAAGCGGCACCAACTCTTTGCTGGACTAGAACCAGAGAACCGTTCTTTTACAACGTCATGCTTACGTCGGGGGCTGGGGGCAGGGTTATATGTGCTCTAAACATCTTTTCTGACCGCAAAGCCGGGAGAAACATTTGCAGAAACACGATGTAGTCCGCCATTGTAATTGTTATGCTTGAAGTTGGCGCAAGCGTTTCTAGCTTTTTTTTATTATTTTTATTTTTTTATTTAAAACATTATGTAAGCAAAGAAGAAAACAGTCACAATATAGAACAAATAAACGGAAATAAAAAAAGACACAAGACAGGGCTACATAACTAATCAGAAAAGATTACATATCAAAGGAAAAGATTAAAAGACTTACATATTTCAATTGTTTTTAAAGCCTTCTTGGTACACGAGTTAGAGATAATCCCAAAGTAATGTTGTACTTGCAAGCGTTTCTAGCTAAGACGTACAGCGACGTACACAGTGACGTAACGACGTCGTTCGCTGGGCGCTCTAGTCAGTGGAAAAACAAACAGGTCCTGAGAAGGTTCACAAGTTGAACCAACTCCGAACCAACTTTGAACCAGCACCAGTTCCGAACCAGTTCTTTTTTGGTGGAAAAGGGGTAACAGTGTAACAGCAATCTGGGAGCTGTCTCTTTCTGAGACAGGACACTGGATAGGAACTTAGGTAGCAGGGATCCTGTGATTTAAAAGAACATACAGCACAACAAACAGCAAAAGCAGACACATGACATTTGTCATTGGTCAGAGGTTTGATATGGTCAGATTAAAATTTGTCTCTGGCAAAAAGCCCTTAAATTGATGTATTTAAAAATATGGTCAAGGGAGAATAAAAGAAGATCTTACAAGCTCTTACACTGTTTCTGGAAACATTTAAATAAATTGCATTACAACAAAACAACAAATGCTGGTTTAAAACCACATTTCATGAAAGTATCAGCAAAATATTCAGTGTAACCAAACACAGAGACTCAATTGAACTAATGTCCAAAAACATTGTTGAAAGTCAAATGGACAAAATACAAATAAGCAGGAATCAAATAAGTTTCAGAAATGTTTCAAAAGCATTAATGAGAATACAAATATTTGTACTTGGTTAAAAATGAGAAATACTGACATCCATTTTAAAAATGTAACTTGGTGAGACAAATTATAACTTAAGTGATTAAGTAAATCCAAAGAAAAACAAAACAAACAATTACTGTATGAAATTCACAGTTATAATTCAGTCTAGATGTAAAGACTTAATTAAAATTGTATGCATTAATTTTGTGAGGCAGAATCAGATAGATGCAGATTTGACTTTGTGCGAAGATCAAATGATGTCATCTATGTGGCTGCATTTAGCTGTGGCTATGTGTAAATTCAATCATGCCCCAAACAAAGGTGAGAGAGTTTTACAATTGTGATGCAAATTTGGTCCTGTTGTTGTAACAGGGAGCTAGCATGAGAATGTGAGTATGAGGTGTGATCTGGCTCAAAATCTTTCCTCACCAATGTTTCAGTTAAGGAGCATGATAAAAGTGCAAAGTACAGAGTTACTGAATCCTGTTGTGAGGAAAGCATTTTCATGGTTAATGTAATTGTGAATCACATTGAAGCCACTTGGGAATTTTATGCTCCTGTACATGGTTTTACTGCAGCTATATGGAAAATAGCAGAGTTTTCCACTAAGGACACAAACAATTCTACATAGATACACATGCAACTTGAAATTGCTATGCAATTTTAATACTACAATTATTCCAGTTTACTCAAGATACAAGGCCTAGAATGCATGGCATCTACAGCCTTTAAACCGAAGTGTTTCATACACAATTACAGTAGAGCAATCATGTGTTTTAAAGAATAAACTTAATTTGCCTATGTGCACATGATAGTAGCACAAACAACTATAAAGTGTGTTCTATGAGCAATGTGTTACGTACAATTACAAATTTAAAAATACAAAGAGGATCAATTTGGATATTAAACTTGTAGCTATTGGGCTACTAACCCACTAGCAAGTGAAGTTAATAGCTGAAGGCCTTGCATGAACAAAGCAGTTAACTCACTAAGAGTTTTACCTGTACGTGCAGATCGCTGATTTTTAGGCCGTGTGTCCACCAAAGCGTTTTTTCACGCACCTGGCGTAAAGTTCTAATTGTTTTCAATGGGAGCGCCGCGTTTTTTTAAACGCCATGAGCGTAACGAGGCGCTGAGCATGTATTTAACGCTCAAGCGCTGAGCGTTCGGCGTTTTTCACTGGTCGCCGAGAGTTGAAAAATGTTCAACTTTGGGTAAAACGCTGCGCTCATCACTGTCACTTTTTACACAGCCGTCCAATCACAGTGGAGGAGGGGCGGGACAAATACCACACCGACCAACTGTCACAACATTCTTTCTGTACAACGACGTCAACCAGCAGAGCTAACCGAACAAAATGGATGAAAAATATTTTTTTAGTATGAAACAAATTATCTACGAAATCAGTTACAAGTAAACTGTGCTGCGGATATTCTGTATCATAGCAACGAATCGTCTCAACTGAAAAAACGCAGCGCTGCCAAAACGCTCTCAAGCGCCCAGTGCTAGGCGTTTTCAGCAGAGTGTCTAGCGTTTTCAGCTGGCTAAAAACGCTTTGGTGGACACACGGCCTTACTCTTAGAAAGTGGTTTGCTATTTTTCTGAAAATAAGGAGGAGGTCTACCCCTACCCAGTGACCAGCATTTTCCCTCTTTATGGCCTATTTTTTTTTTACAGGAATTGCAAAACCTGCTTTCTTTACCATAGGGTTGATAGCTAAGTTCTCCTGGAGTTTGAGGATTTTCATGACTCTCTAATGCTAGTACAGCATACGTTCTGGTACATGACTCTGCGCTATTACGGTGTCGCATCCCCTTAAGAACTGAAACAGGCACACTTTCTTGAGCAGTTGCACATGCATTTTCTGAGCTAAATGTTTTAGATTCATTAGAGCGAGTCACCTCCTCTAAGAAGTGAACATGCTTTTTAGTCCCATCGCTGTTAATCATTTTGGGAGACATGGACTTTTTAGCATTTAGCTTAGCTTTGAGATCTGCAATGGTCTCTTTGTGATTTTTACACTTTTCAGTCAGGACTAACTGCTCAGCTAGTAATTTTAGCTAGCTGTGATTGGAGATCTTGAATCTTTGCCTCACACTTTTGTGCCTCTGCATTTTTAGATTGCACTTCTTTACATTTAGCATCTATACTTGAAGATAGACACATAGTTAACTCGCGTAGCCGTGTACAACTTATGAAGTTTAAAGCCTCAATTATTTCACCATGTTTTGATTTCTTTTGATGTTTGCCAATTGTGTCCCACCATTGGAGCATTTCCTCATCTGGACATTTAATATCAATGTACTCTTTCTTGAGTTTACACAAGGTAGGCTCAACTTTTTTGCTCCATAAAGCAAACAATACGTCACTGTTATCAGAATTTTTCCCCTCCATCCCTGAGGAGATCTGAATATTCACGGATTGTACAGTAATGGGACTATTGAAGCTATTTAAAACCTTCTAAATTCTGTTTCATTCAGTTCATGCATCTGTTTCAATCTCCATCATGCAAATGGAGACTTTTCCTATCATACCATTACACAATGAAAACAGACGTACCCATTCCATGGTCAGAAGGTCAGCTTTAATCCATTCACAAAATCAACTGTGAAAAATGTCCTCATTCTGATGACCGATCAAAGTAAATTTCAGAAAGCTCACTGCAAGGGATTCCGGGTTTCGGCACCATCTGTAAGGGTGGATATCCTGCAGGGGTTCAGACTGCAAGACTGCCGAATGACTAAAGAAACGTTGTCAGCAAGATGGTAGAAAACTGTACATTTCTTGTCTATTCTACCCACCGCCCACTCATTTTTATAGACTTACCATAGTGGCTGGAGTTAATGCAAAAATACAGTTTGGAATTAAGCAGATTGTTGTTCTAACAAAACAAAATGTACATGGTGTAGCTTTAAATGTTAGAAAAATGCTAGCTTATGAATATGTTTTTTGGTATATGTAGAGGATTCGTAGAACCTTCAGTTACAATAATATTTATGTTTGCAATTTGCTTTTATCAGACTTAACATATTATAATCCTACAACTTTGTAAGGGCCATCCATTGGCCCAACGACGGAATCCAACGGTGTGGGCAAAGGGATAATGCGTGTATGTCTTTTCAGCATTCAAGTGAAGTTCACTTAATTTATTAGAATATAGTTTCAATATTACTTTAGCTCTACGCTTAATCTGACTCCAATTTCGAATGATAATCAAACTTAGATCGTATTTCTTCTTAGGAAATAATCATAAATATTGATTATGAGTTAATTTAGATCTTTGATTATTCTGGGCATTTCATAATTTCAATTTAATCATTCATTAAGGGACCCGATGCCGCACAGAGTCACACGCCCCGGGTTTACGTGGATCTCACGGACACGGCCTCGCCAGTCTGATCTTGGTCAGAGGGTGCAGGGTTTACTAATACCTCTTAAGTCGGTTGCCTACTACTCACTCACAAAAAAGTGTAGTTTATTTAGCCACTTCCGTACAACTTGCCAAGTCAGTGATAGACAGTAATCAAAAGGTCTTCAGATGACGTGCCTACTGCTCCGTTCATATGTGCCTTTAGTTTGACCTATCCTGGACACAGATCTGCGGTAGCACCAGCCTCCTCATAATATTAGAAACAATGATTTCAGAAGAATGCAGAATAAATCAAGGTTAACATTTAATTTTGTCAGGAAAAATGTACCGTGCCAATTCCACAAGTAAATGATTAAAAGCCAATTCAGAAATAATAAATACATAACATCAATTGCTCAAAGATGACTCTAAGAGTAAGAAATGCATTCCTGACAGAGACGCACAGTGGTGTGTGAGTGTATTCTGAGTCCAAGACTCGAGAAGCCACTGACACAGCACTGCATGGGGGTTTTCCTGGTTACAGTTTCCCCCAGACTGCTCTGTTACCTAGCCTTAAATACCCAGACCAGAACAAAAGGGTTGTACCAATATTTTTCAGAGTTTGCTTTGGGTCAATTCCTGTACCCCAGGGGGTAGCACCTGGTCTCAAAGGAGAGGGGAGATATCTTGAAAAGACATCATCAATGGAGAACAGAATTCTCTTAAGTTCTCAATGTTTCTTATAATATCAATGACTGCAATGAAATTAAGACCATTTTACCAATCGCACTGAGACATTTAAAATGAAACCAAACATGAAAAGGAAAAACAATAGATTCACAAGATACATCATATGTGATATATGGCATTCTCAGTGAACTTTTGGTGACTTGAATCAGGGGGTAAGGAAGGGAGGAGGGAGAGGGGGATGCAAAGATAAGGAGGGAGAAACGTTTAGAAAGGACAATGTCCTGTGTTCTTTCTTTGCAATCTTCTGTCCAGGGTGCATTTTACTGCAGGAGTTTTATCTCAGTTTTTGTTTTAGCAGGAAAATCAATTCTTACTATATATATATATATATATATATATATATATATATATATATATATATATATATATATATATATATATATGGGCTGTCAGTCGATTTTTAAAAAAAAACACTAAAAGGTGTGATCACATTTAACTTGTTTAACACATTCAGTTTGTCATCATTTGCTATATTCAGCAAGGTAAACTATCAGATTGAAGGGTGATTCTCTCAAAACTGCATTTTCTTCAAGCTTTTTTCAAGGTACTGTAAATGTAGGTGTCTTTCCAAAAAAGGAGACTCCCAAAAGACACCATCAATTTAATTTGATTGAATGAACTGAAATGTGTCTGTGCATAAATGCAATACATACACAGTTAAAGACGCAATTTTGCATGCTTCAGTAGCCAAATTTATTTGCCCTATTTGTGTTAAATTATTTGAACATATCAAGGATATTATTCATTATTTTGAATGAATATTATGCGACAACGCATTAATGTTGGCAACCATAATATAAATTTCACTTGACTGGAGTGCTGAATTACAGTGCAGAAATATCCACATCATTATGATCAGATGCTTTCTTAACTGCTGCTTTCTCACCACTGTCATTTTTTGTTGTGTGTTTATTTTGTTATTGAGAGGAAAGTGTGCAGAACATATTTACATATTCATCGAAACGCTACTCTCAGCACAGCAGCGCAGATGACACCAGGATGTTAAGTGAGCTCTTTAGATCCTGTGTGTTTACAGAGTATTGGATTTTAGCATGGCTTATTTTGCATATATATCCTTAGTGGTTTCTTTATAGTGGATGCCAAAATGAGTCCACATTTCAGTTCTGTACACGGTATGAAATGTCGACCCAGGACGAGGTATAAGAGGACTGTGAAGCTTTGGGGATGTAGATGGACTCGATCTACTCCATCTATTTTGATCATCGTTCTGAATCCCATCTGTACGAAGTCTTTGACAAAAATGCAATTTTCTCAGCTTTTTGTTTAAATTGTTGACTTTTTTTTTATTAAACTTGTTTTATTTTTATTAATACATTTTAAAAACAATAAATTATATTAATAATATCATAATTCAATAATAATAAATAATAAATTAAATAATAATTATATTATTATACATATTTTTTTATTAAACAAAGTGTACTTTCATAAACAAAAAAAAAGTAGTACAGGTGTAGTACAAATGAGAAACTTAGTTGTGATCAGTGTTGGGCAAGTTACTCAAAAAAAGTAATCCACTACAAATTACTAATTACTACTTTAAATTTGTAATTTGATTACATTACTGATTACTGGATGTAAAAAGTAATCAGATTACTAATTACTTTACTTTCAAGTTACTTTGAAAACCTATTAAAACTACAAGAATACACTACAAAGTGAAACTCAGTTCTTTCCGTAATTTAATATTGCAGACATTCAAAGTTTTCCGGAAGTTCCGGGAGTCTCCCGCATATTGATAGCGGCTCCCTGATGCCCGCAAATTAGTTAAAATCTCCCGGAATCTAGAGCGAGCATGCGAGACAGAAACTGTGCTCCAGACTGTGTAGCGCGCGCACGGCAGAGAGGGAGAGAGCGAGAGATCTTGCGTGTGTGTGTGCCTCATGAAGCGCGTTCTCTGGTAATTCATTAAAGCGCATGCTCATTAACTGACGCAGCCGGCCAAACGTGATTAGAAATGCATTTTAATAAATATTTTTTTCTTAACAATACATTTGTAACGCAAGTAACTTAATTTTATTGACATCAGTAACTGTAATCAAATTACATAAATTTTAAATGTAATGAGTTACATTACTGCGTTATCACGAAAAGTAATTAGAATACAGTAACGTATTCTACTTTGTACTTTTACTTTGTAACACGTTATACCCAACTCTGGTTGTAATATAGTTGTGGACATGAAGTTTACTACTGTTACACTTATAGTAGGGGAGAGCAGGGCACGACCTAACACTTTTTTGACTTTCTCAGTTTGTGTAAATCTATTTAGGGTTCAGAATATTTATTTTTTTCCCACATTAATGTCACACATCTAAAACAATTATGCGGTTTTGTTTCATTAATACAGTGTACTTTTTTCTTGATATACCCTGAAAGAAAGGAAGTGAAATGTTGACACATGTCCCATAGGTGTAACATCCCAAATGACCACTTAAAATGATCTAATCTAATCAAAAAAACTATACAAGACAAACGTCTCCGGTTACTTAACTGTAACCTTGTTCCCTGAGAAAGCAGAACGAGATGCTGCACTGCTCAGCGCATTGGGAACGTCTTTAAACGTGACCTGCTGAGCCACTGGAGGAAACGCATACAGGCACATTTTGGGCCATGTGTGCGCCATCGCATCCAGACCCAGGGGGGGCTGGGTGACTCAGATCTTGACAGATCTTGACAGAGCCTGCATGTCCCCGATTCTTTTTAGAGAGGTTATAGCCATAGGAAAAAAAAAAAAACATCTTTAGGGTCAGAAGTTTGTCAGACGCTGACTCTAGAGGTTCAAAGGGGGTTTCAACCAGACCCTCGAGAGCTATAGCTAAGTCCCATGAAGGGATCTTGGTTCGTACTGGAGGCCTCAGTCATCTGGCCCCACAAACGAAGCGAGTGAGCAGAGGATGTCTCCCGAGTGGCACCCCGTCAATCAGGGCGTGGCAAGCCGAATGAGCGGCCACATAAACCTTGAGAGTGGCAGGGCATGTGCCTGTTGATAATTTTTCCTGCAGGAAGTCCAGAACTGAAGCAATCTGGCAGTTGACCAGATCTGCATTATGCACAAAACACCACCTTTCAAAAACCCCATTTGTTGGCATAACTCTTTCTAGTGGAGGAGGCCCTAGCACTTAGAATGGTCTCAATAACAGCAGGCGAAAGCCCAGTGTCCCTCAGTTGGTACCCATCAGGGCCAAACATGAAGGTTCCACAGGTCGGGCCTGGGATGGAATATCGTGCTCTCCACCTGGGACAGAAGGTCCCTCCTCTTCGGAATCGCCCATGGCGAGCCGTCGAGGAAAGATATTATCTCCGAGAACCATACTCTGTTCGGCCAACGCGGCGCTATCAGTAAGAGGCAAGACCCTTGTTGGCGAACTCTGGCTAGAACTCCCGGGAGCAGAGCCACTGGAGGAAACGCATACAGGCACATTTTGGGCCATGTGTGCGCCATCGCATCCAGACCCAGGGGGGGCTGGGTGACTCAGAGAGAAGTAGAGGGGGCATTGCGCTGTCTGATAAGAGGCGAAGAGGTCCACCTCCGCTTCGTAAAAATCTGGTCCAGATCTGTTTTACTACCTCTGGATGGAGTTTCCATTCCCCTGTCGGTAGTTTCTGTCTGGACAGTAAATCCACTCCCACATTCAGATGCCCTGGAATGTACACTGCCCTGAGTGACAGGAACTTCTCCTGGGCCCAGAGAAAAATCTGCCTCGCTATTCTGTTCAGATTGCGTGAGCACAGACCTCCCTGGTGATTTATGTAAGAGACTGTAGCTGTGTTGTCCCCCCCGCACTAGGACATGACAGCCTCTCAACTGAGGGAGAAAGTATTTAAGGGCCAGAAATACAACCATCAACATGAGGCAATTGATTTGCCAATCTAGATGATGCCTCCCCAGATCCCTTGGGCTGGGCGACCACTTAAGACCGCTACCCAGCCCGACAGGGAGGCGTCTGTCGTTAGCATTCCGCGACGGCAAGACGCACCTAGAGTGGGACCCAAGGTGAAGAACCGGGGTCTGAACCACATAGAAAGGGAACGAAGCCACAGCGCGTAACCCTTACCATAAACATGGATTTTAGAAAGTACACGAAGCGTTCAGCGCGTGTCTTACCATAAACATGGATTTTTAGAAAGGACACAAAGCACTTAGCGCGTGCTCTTGCCTTTATTTGCCCTTGGGGATTGTATAGTGATTTTGAACCACAACTGAAGTGGTCTCATGTGCAAAAGGCCCAGAGGATCACTGTGGACGCAGCTGCCATGAGACCCATGTAATGTCCTGACCTAGCCAGATGTTGCTTTAGGGTGTTTAAAATGGTCTTGACACATGAGCGGGGGACAGTTGTGCCCCCGATAGTGACAGAGTCCCATTTAACCCCCAAGCACGTTACTCTTTGGGGAGGAGAGCGAACGCTCTTCTTGGCGTTGCAACTCAGCCCCAGAGAGAGAGGATGAGCGGGGATCGATCTCAATGTCGAAGCGCCAGCTCTTGAGACTGGGCCAGTATCAGCCAATCATCTATATAACATTGCTAGGTCAAATGGAAGAACCTGATATAGGTAAGCTTTGCCCCCAAAAGCAAACCTCTGGAACTTCCTGCATTGTGGCAATATTTCTATGAAGACCCAATCGCAATGTTGAATTTGCAACACGATCTTCTTGATAGTTAGCATCTTGAACTTGAGCGTTCTGACAGAACGGTTCAAGCTTCAAAGATCTAAAAACGGACGCAGTCCCCCATTTATTTATTGTGACAGCTTATGCGCCTATTCCTGTTTCACATTAGTGGGAACCACGCCGTTAAAACGAGGAGGGCAACATATTCCTTTTTACTGTCTTTAGGACACAAAAAGAGATACCCGGCAGTAGCTTTCACGCTGCCAAAGTCTCTTAATACTCCCTGATAGGGGAATGTTAAATATCCTTTGTCCTGGGCGATAACAGGAAACAAAAGAGCATTCAACATTTCGCTGGAAACCGCTGGCCCCTGAATCACCAGTGGTGGCAAGGATGTTACAGTGGTTTTGTGAGGGTGTCAGTAGGAGCTGATTACTGCATTTTACATGCTTCGTCCCAAAGGGGCACACCCCCACAGACCTGGACAAGAAAACTCAGGATTTTTGTCTCTGGTATATTATGAGGCTGCTGAGCGCGTCGAGCCGGTCACCAGTCTTTAAGAGGGGGAACGCAACTCACCACACTCTGCTTTTTATTTTATTTTTTATCAGATCAGGCTGGTATGCCTGCAACACTGCCATAGTGTGCAGAGCAGCACCAGTCTGACCCCCACTAGCGTGGATGTAACAATACACGACTTGGTGGGGAGTGCTGACTCCTAAAATGACAATGATCCACAGAGAAGAGATAGCCTGCTAGCGTCTCTTCGGACTGGCGCATCTTCGTATAAGCACATGATGCCCCTGCACCCACGATAGTCTAATAAATTGACGTCGAGGGCACAAAGATGCATGAATAATAAGGTTTTCCCCATGCACGAGTTAACGTCATGGAGATCCTCAAGGAGGGCAGCCACCTCGAGAAACCTCTCACACGCTTTATCGTAGCGAGAGAAGGGATTGGAGGCAGCACTCAATATTTAATTTAGTCAGACAATAAACACAGCCCAATATCAATCAGACAATCAGACACAGTCTGGATGACAGGCTGTGTTTAAATCTTTCAAAAGATCAACCTGGTATGCCTGCAACACAGGCATTGTGTACAGCGCAGTACCAGCCTGACCCGCTGAAATGCATATGATAATGCGATCTCAGGGGGGAGAAAGCCCGCGAGCGTCTCCCCAAACTGAGGTAGCATCATATAATCGCGTGCCTTCGCACCCGCGATAGTCGAACTGGTCGACATCGAGGGCACAAAGACACGTCATGTATAAACATATATATATGATTATATTATCAATCTTTATTTATAAGCTTTGAGTGTTTTATGGGATTGTTTTTGCTGTGATCAGAGTAGTCTGGACACTGCACGAACGATAGCCGCGAGCAGTTCTCCTTTATCATCACGGGAGGAACGCTCGGAAGCGGCGAACTCACGAGATTCAGTGTCCTCTGCCCGAGCCGAAGAAGCGTTGAGGCACGCTTCGGTAGTCAGGCAAAAGGACATCGCGATCTGGAAAGAGAGCGAGCGAAAGGGATGCACCCGTCTCTCGTTCCTCAGCCAGATCGCACGCGAGCCCCACAATCGTATTGTGGGTGCTACCCCTTTGAAATAAGCAAAGCGAACGCGAAGCACTTTAACTGTGAACATTCCACTGTGCTCGCAATCACCATGCTTAAACGCAAGGGCAGCATATGCTCTTTCCTCAAACAAACAAAGCAGTAAGTGTGTGTATCCAGTTCTGACATATAGGACAAGAACATAGAGGGACACAGCGCTTACTCTGTTGCGGACTCATTTCTCTTTTTGACTTTCTTAAAACTCTTTTGAGATCGTTCAGAGATGAGAAATAGAAAAGTCTGCACACTGCCAGTTGTAAAAACTAAATAACTCCTAACAAAGATCTGTAGTAGACAGAGAGAAAATAGATGCTTGCACACCAAACACAGAAAGGTCTCTGAAGACAAAAGACCTGACGATGCACCTGTGGCTCATCTAATTATAGCCTCACGTCGCGGGTGCGCGCCGATGACGTCACCGACCGAGGCTATATTACCTCCGTGTCGATTCCATCGACGTGTTTACACACTATATTCACAGCAGGTCACGTTTAAAGACGTTCCCAATGCGCTGAGCAGCGCAGCATCGATTGTAGCTTTCGAAAGGGAACTAAAATTTTCTCAATAAAATACAATTATTAACCATTTCATTTAAAATAATGGCATTTTTTAATCATTAAAAATAAAATAATTTTTCAGTTTGACAACAAACACACCGGAAAACACAGCTATACAACAAAGTTCAAATAATAATTAATAATTTCCGAACATTGACTCTCAGTCTTTACTCACCTTTTTCTCATGTTTTCTCAATAGAATTTATACAAGTTTAGAATAAAATAGCATAGTTCTAATAGGGGGACATTGTAACGCAGTGTTACAACATGCCCCAACTGCACAACTGGGATGTAAACCCTGCTAGTGTCTTCTGCTAGTTAGCGAAGCATTAAAGAACCATATCAACTGTTAAATAACATATTGGGGATTAAAATAATATCAGAACACCAAAAATAGAGAGGAAAAATTAACATAAGTACAAAATTTACTTTTGCTATGGTTAAATACATTTTTTCAATTTTTTCTCTATATAGTATTGATATGGCAATACACTAAGTTTTGTCATGCTAACATGTGTGGAAGCGTTTAAAACAAGGGTGTTACAACTAGCCCCTCGTTAGGTTGTGCCCCGCTCTCCCCCTACATTTAAACATATACTTTTTATATACTAAAATTGGGCCAATTTAGTCCCAAGCAGTATTGAAATAGGACACTTACAAGTTTACTACTAGTAAATTGACATTAGTATACTTACTAGTATACTTAAAAAAGTATACTTAAAAATATACTTGAACATTACTTATATATACTTCATAAAATTAATTTGAAGTATACTTCTTTTTCTTTTTGGGTGCTCAGGGCAGGCAATAATTTAAATTTATAATGAATAAGTAAATTAATAAATAAAAGTGAGCAGGGCAAGGGGACAAATAAGTAGCCAGGCCAGTCCAGGCCTGAAAGGGATAGTTCACCCAAAAATGAAAATTCTGTCAGTATTTACTCACCCTCATGTTGTTCCAACCCTGTAAGACTTTCATTCATCTTCGAAACACAAATTAAGATATTTTTGATTAAATCTGAGAGTTGGATCACTCCTCCATAGGCTTCTATTGTAATTGAACAATGGCCTCTGATGTGAGTTCAGTGAGTAACAGCGCAGCGCTTCTGGGCTGTACGTCACACATAGACTCCCTATTGGCCACCATCACACACATGACCAGCGTCGGCAAATAGTGAGCCTACGTTCTAACGTACAACCCAGAAGCGCTGCGCTGTAACACTACGTGAACTTACGTCAGAGGCCCACACAGAAGAAAATGAATAGTTGAAATAAAGTCGTTATTTTTGTCTTTTTCATGCACTAAAAGGATTCTCGTTGCTTGATAAACTTATGGTTGAGCCACTGTAATAACTTGGACTATTTTAACAATGTCTTTAATAACTTTCTGGGCCGGCAAGTTTCAATTACAATACAGGTGAAACTCGAAAAATTAGAATATCGTGCAAAAGTTATAATTTTGATGATTATGGCTTACAGCTTATGAAAAACCCAAATTCAAAATCTCAGAAAATTAGAATATTAAAATGTGAGACATTCAAACTGACCAATCAGATAATTAGAACTTCACCCATTGTTCTGAAGGTGTGACAAGTCATAGACCCCCAAAGTGCACACATCTTGGCCTACAGGCCTTGATCACTATCAGGCCCTCAACTCCAAATGGTGATTGGGGAAAGAGGGGGTGTAAAACAAATGTCTTTCAAAGCAAATGTTCATTTCAAATTTCTTGGATTATTTTCAATCCTACAAATCCCCCCTTGGCACCGTTGGCCACACACATGGAGTCCAAAGGTGGCACAGTCCATAAAGACATGCTTTCTGTTGTGTGTAGATGTCATCTTCAGACTTTCCACCCAGGCTTGTTGCAATAGCAGTTGGTCAGTCTTCAGTCTGTTCTCCTTTCAGCCCTCCATGAGGAGGCTCCATCAGATGGAGTTGCACCGTTCATAGATATGCAAATCATCCATCACACACTTCACACCTCCACAAGAACAGGCACTGAATCTGGGAGCAAACGAGTGAGACAGTGTAACAGCAATCTGGGAGCTGTCTCTTTCTGAGACAGGACACTGGATAGGAACTTAGGTAGCAGGGATCCTGTGATTTAAAAGAACATACAGCACAACAAACAGCAAAAGCAGACACATGACATTTGTCATTGGTCAGAGGTTTGATATGGTCAGATTAAAATTTGTCTCTGGCAAAAAGCCCTTAAATTGATGTATTTAAAAATATGGTCAAGGGAGAATAAAAGAAGATCTTACAAGCTCTTACACTGTTTCTGGAAACATTTAAATAAATTGCATTACAACAAAACAACAAATGCTGGTTTAAAACCACATTTCATGAAAGTATCAGCAAAATATTCAGTGTAACCAAACACAGAGACTCAATTGAACTAATGTCCAAAAACATTGTTGAAAGTCAAATGGACAAAATACAAATAAGCAGGAATCAAATAAGTTTCAGAAATGTTTCAAAAGCATTAATGAGAATACAAATATTTGTACTTGGTTAAAAATGAGAAATACTGACATCCATTTTAAAAATGTAACTTGGTGAGACAAATTATAACTTAAGTGATTAAGTAAATCCAAAGAAAAACAAAACAAACAATTACTGTATGAAATTCACAGTTATAATTCAGTCTAGATGTAAAGACTTAATTAAAAT
Source organism: Gila orcuttii (assembly GCA_026230005.1). Taxonomy (NCBI): domain Eukaryota; kingdom Metazoa; phylum Chordata; class Actinopteri; order Cypriniformes; family Leuciscidae; genus Gila; species Gila orcuttii. The sequence continues at coordinate 18,387,021 of JAPDVR010000009.1, forward strand.
TGTATGCATTAATTTTGTGAGGCAGAATCAGATAGATGCAGATTTGACTTTGTGCGAAGATCAAATGATGTCATCTATGTGGCTGCATTTAGCTGTGGCTATGTGTAAATTCAATCATGCCCCAAACAAAGGTGAGTGAGTTTTACAATTGTGATGCAAATTTGGTCCTGTTGTTGTAACAGGGAGCTAGCATGAGAATGTGAGTATGAGGTGTGATCTGGCTCAAAATCTTTCCTCACCAATGTTTCAGTTAAGGAGCATGATAAAAGTGCAAAGTACAGAGTTACTGAATCCTGTTGTGAGGAAAGCATTTTCATGGTTAATGTAATTGTGAATCACATTGAAGCCACTTGGGAATTTTATGCTCCTGTACATGTTTTTACTGCAGCTATATGGAAAATAGCAGAGTTTTCCACTAAGGACACAAACAATTCAACATAGATACACATGCAACTTGAAATTGCTATGCAATTTTAATACTACAATTATTCCAGTTTACTCAAGATACAAGGCCTAGAATGCATGGCATCTACAGCCTTTAAACCGAAGTGTTTCATACACACTTACAGTAGAGCAATCATGTGTTTTAAAGAATAAACTTAATTTGCCTATTAAGGATGCTCCGATTGATCGGACGCCGATCATGATCGGCCGATATTGGCTTAAAATAGATTGATCGGCGAACCCCAAAAGCGCAGATCAAAAAAGCCGATCACGTGACGTAAATTACTCTCGCGACTTTTTCCCACCTGCATGCGTGGCGCACGGGCACACAACAGCAGAGTGGAGCTTGGCAGTGGCAACATGAGTTCTCCTTCACCGGAACGAATAGGGAGTCTCCCAACGGATTGAAGCGCGCGTCCGAGTGAAGACCGTGCACCGCGCGAGCCACAACAGAACGCGGTATCTGCGCCACTGATCGCTGCGGCAACGAGCACTTTGATCACTTGATAAAAAAAAAAAAACATTTCAGCGCTAGATCGCCTCTTATTTAACAAATGAACAAAATGAATGCTCTGAGTTAACTGGAGATGTTTTTATTTATTTGTATTGGTACATTCGTGCCGCGAGATGTTTCAAAAGGTGGTATTTTTTTTTTTATCTGACGTAGTTGGTTCCTCAACTACATCAGATTCAGATTCAGATTATATTATTTAATGCCATGTCAGCATTCAAAGCTATTTTCATGGCAAAAATTCAATTATAAAAATACAAATATCATATAAATACAATAAAACAAAACAAATATAAACAAGAAGTCATTTTATACAATATATATTTTTAAATGAACATATGATAAAAAATCCAAAACCTTTCCAGGCATAATCTCATTAAATATGTCCTTTAATGAAGTAACTTCATAAAAGAGCATTCTGCTCAACTACATCAGACGTTCATAATAATAACAGAAAAAAACTTGCCATAGTTTTGTTCTTTTATCAGTAGCCAGTTTTGGTGTAACAAGTTGGACATTTTGTTGCCAATTAGTAAATGTAGTGGGTGTATTAAGAGGCTACAATTTCCAAATATGCCTAAGTGTAACTTGATCCCCTCCCATTAGGCTGATCTGATGTGTGTTGGTCTGCCTGACCCCTCTTTGTTTGGAATAATTTAATGTTACTCTGCCTTATTTGGGAAAGCTGGCCTAGAGTAGCCTTAAGACATCTCATTTTCTAAATACAATTAAATAAACACATTTCTACAAATGGTGCAAACTCTGCTAGATTATAGATAAAAGATTCCCATTCCCCTGCCATTCTGTGATCGGCAGTAATCGGCAATCATGATTTTGGTGATCGGTAATCGGTGATCGGCCCCAAAAATGCTGATCGGAGCATCTCTATTGCCTATGTGCACATGATAGTAGCATAAACAACTATAAAGTGTGTTCTATGAGCAATGTGTTACGTACAATTACAAATTTAAAAATACAAAGAGGATCAATTTGGATATTAAACTTGTAGCTATTGGGCTACTAACCCACTAGCAAGTGAAGTTAATAGCTGAAGGCCTTGCATGAACAAAGCAGTTAACTCACTAAGAGTTTTACCTGTACGTGCAGATCGCTGATTTTTAGGCCGTGTGTCCACCAAAGCGTTTTTTCACGCACCTGGCGTAAAGTTCTAATTGTTTTCAATGGGAGCGCCGCGTTTTTTAAACGCCATGAGCGTAACGAGGCGCTGAGCATGTATTTAACGCTCAAGCGCTGAGCGTTCGGCGTTTTTCACTGGTCGCCGAGAGTTGAAAAATGTTCAACTTTGGGTAAAACGCTGCGCTCATCACTGTCACTTTTTACACAGCCGTCCAATCACAGTGGAGGAGGGGCGGGACAAATACCACACCGACCAACTGTCACAACATTCTTTCTGTACAACGACGTCAACCAGCAGAGCTAACCGAACAAAATGGATGAAAAATATTTTTTTAGTATGAAACAAATTATCTACGAAATCAGTTACAAGTAAACTGTGCTGCGGATATTCTGTATCATAGCAACGAATCGTCTCAACTGAAAAAACGCAGCGCTGCCAAAACGCTCTCAAGCGCCCAGTGCTAGGCGTTTTCAGCAGAGTGTCTAGCGTTTTCAGCTGGCTAAAAACGCTTTGGTGGACACACGGCCTTACTCTTAGAAAGTGGTTTGCTATTTTTCTGAAAATAAGGAGGAGGTCTACCCCTACCCAGTGACCAGCATTTTCCCTCTTTATGGCCTATTTTTTTTTACAGGAATTGCAAAACCTGCTTTCTTTACCATAGGGTTGATAGCTAAGTTCTCCTGGAGTTTGAGGATTTTCATGACTCTCTAATGCTAGTACAGCATACGTTCTGGTACATGACTCTGCGCTATTACGGTGTCGCATCCCCTTAAGAACTGAAACAGGCACACTTTCTTGAGCAGTTGCACATGCATTTTCTGAGCTAAATGTTTTAGATTCATTAGAGCGAGTCACCTCCTCTAAGAAGTGAACATGCTTTTTAGTCCCATCGCTGTTAATCATTTTGGGAGACATGGACTTTTTAGCATTTAGCTTAGCTTTGAGATCTGCAATGGTCTCTTTGTGATTTTTACACTTTTCAGTCAGGACTAACTGCTCAGCTAGTAATTTTAGCTAGCTGTGATTGGAGATCTTGAATCTTTGCCTCACACTTTTGTGCCTCTGCATTTTTAGATTGCACTTCTTTACATTTAGCATCTATACTTGAAGATAGACACATAGTTAACTCGCGTAGCCGTGTACAACTTATGAAGTTTAAAGCCTCAATTATTTCACCATGTTTTGATTTCTTTTGATGTTTGCCAATTGTGTCCCACCATTGGAGCATTTCCTCATCTGGACATTTAATATCAATGTACTCTTTCTTGAGTTTACACAAGGTAGGCTCAACTTTTTTGCTCCATAAAGCAAACAATACGTCACTGTTATCAGAATTTTTCCCCTCCATCCCTGAGGAGATCTGAATATTCACGGATTGTACAGTAATGGGACTATTGAAGCTATTTAAAACCTTCTAAATTCTGTTTCATTCAGTTCATGCATCTGTTTCAATCTCCATCATGCAAATGGAGACTTTTCCTATCATACCATTACACAATGAAAACAGACGTACCCATTCCATGGTCAGAAGGTCAGCTTTAATCCATTCACAAAATCAACTGTGAAAAATGTCCTCATTCTGATGACCGATCAAAGTAAATTTCAGAAAGCTCACTGCAAGGGATTCCGGGTTTCGGCACCATCTGTAAGGGTGGATATCCTGCAGGGGTTCAGACTGCAAGACTGCCGAATGACTAAAGAAACGTTGTCAGCAAGATGGTAGAAAACTGTACATTTCTTGTCTATTCTACCCACCGCCCACTCATTTTTATAGACTTACCATAGTGGCTGGAGTTAATGCAAAAATACAGTTTGGAATTAAGCAGATTGTTGTTCTAACAAAACAAAATGTACATGGTGTAGCTTTAAATGTTAGAAAAATGCTAGCTTATGAATATGTTTTTTGGTATATGTAGAGGATTCGTAGAACCTTCAGTTACAATAATATTTATGTTTGCAATTTGCTTTTATCAGACTTAACATATTATTGATTTAACTTTTACAAGAAACTTTTGTCTCCATGTACCAAAGGGCGAGGCCGGATGAAGCAATATCTCCAGCATCCTCACTCCTGTCTGTAAAGAGTGATAAGTCAATGGATAGACCCATTGTGTTCAACAGTGGAGCGCAAAGTTACATGGGAGAGAAGTATGAGAACTTACATTGTCAGGAGGTTGAAGATATTGTGCTTTTTGTATAATAAAGAAGCTACAAAATTATTATTATTAGCTACACAACTGCATGTTTGGTATTGCATATCTCTTGTGCAATTTTAAACTGGTTTTATTTCACCTTCTGCTTTCTAGGCTGTTAGAATCTGTAATGATTAATAATAATCTCTCATTGTTCTCCATGTACCGAAGGGCGAGACCAGATGAAGCACCATCTCCAGCACTCTCACACCTTTCTATGAAAAGTGATCAGTCAATGGATCTGCCAATTGTGTTCAGCAATGAAACCCCTAGTTACAATGGGTATGAAAAGTATGATAATTTACATAATAAAGAAAAAAAATAGTAGACATACAACTATCCTTTTCTTGCATATGTTGTATGTCTCTTTTACTTTGTTAAACTTGAATTTTCTGTGTCGTCCTGACAGTCTAAGACCAGATGAGGCAGCATCTCCTGCAACTTCATACTTCTCTTTAAAAAGCAACCAATCAATGGACCGACGGATCGTATTCAAAGACAGAATTCACCCTTACAGTGTTATACGGTATGAGAATTTGCATTCTTTGGTCAACTTGTACTATTACTATATTTAAATCAGTAAGTGAAATGTCAGAAAATTTGTTAATGGATTTGTAGTATACTTAGTAAGAAATAATTGTATTTCAAATACATTTTGGTATAGGTTTTTCTTTACTATGGTGTATATATATATATTCAAACATATATAGACATTCAAACTGACCAATCAGATAATTACAACTTCACCCATTGTTCTAAAGGTGTGACAAGTCATAGACCCCCAAAGTGCACACATCTTGGCCTACAGGCCTTGATCACTATCAGGCCCTCAACTCCAAATGGTGATTGGGGAAAGAGGGGGTGTAAAACAAATGTCTTTCAAAGCAAATGTTCATTTCAAATTTCTTGGATTATTTTCAATCCTACAACTTTGTAAGGGCCATCCATTGGCCCAACGACGGAATCCAACGGTGTGGGCAAAGGGATAATGCGTGTATGTCTTTTCAGCATTCAAGTGAAGTTCACTTAATTTATTAGAATATAGTTTCAATATTACTTTAGCTCTACGCTTAATCTGACTCCAATTTCGAATGATAATCAAACTTAGATCGTATTTCTTCTTAGGAAATAATCATAAATATTGATTATGAGTTAATTTAGATCTTTGATTATTCTGGGCATTTCATAATTTCAATTTAATCATTCATTAAGGGACCCGATGCCGCACAGAGTCACACGCCCCGGGTTTACGTGGATCTCACGGACACGGCCTCGCCAGTCTGATCTTGGTCAGAGGGTGCAGGGTTTACTAATACCTCTTAAGTCGGTTGCCTACTACTCACTCACAAAAAAGTGTAGTTTATTTAGCCACTTCCGTACAACTTGCCAAGTCAGTGATAGACAGTAATCAAAAGGTCTTCAGATGACGTGCCTACTGCTCCGTTCATATGTGCCTTTAGTTTGACCTATCCTGGACACAGATCTGCGGTAGCACCAGCCTCCTCATAATATTAGAAACAATGATTTCAGAAGAATGCAGAATAAATCAAGGTTAACATTTAATTTTGTCAGGAAAAATGTACCGTGCCAATTCCACAAGTAAATGATTAAAAGCCAATTCAGAAATAATAAATACATAACATCAATTGCTCAAAGATGACTCTAAGAGTAAGAAATGCATTCCTGACAGAGACGCACAGTGGTGTGTGAGTGTATTCTGAGTCCAAGACTCGAGAAGCCACTGACACAGCACTGCATGGGGGTTTTCCTGGTTACAGTTTCCCCCAGACTGCTCTGTTACCTAGCCTTAAATACCCAGACCAGAACAAAAGGGTTGTACCAATATTTTTCAGAGTTTGCTTTGGGTCAATTCCTGTACCCCAGGGGGTAGCACCTGGTCTCAAAGGAGAGGGGAGATATCTTGAAAAGACATCATCAATGGAGAACAGAATTCTCTTAAGTTCTCAATGTTTCTTATAATATCAATGACTGCAATGAAATTAAGACCATTTTACCAATCGCACTGAGACATTTAAAATGAAACCAAACATGAAAAGGAAAAACAATAGATTCACAAGATACATCATATGTGATATATGGCATTCTCAGTGAACTTTTGGTGACTTGAATCAGGGGGTAAGGAAGGGAGGAGGGAGAGGGGGATGCAAAGATAAGGAGGGAGAAACGTTTAGAAAGGACAATGTCCTGTGTTCTTTCTTTGCAATCTTCTGTCCAGGGTGCATTTTACTGCAGGAGTTTTATCTCAGTTTTTGTTTTAGCAGGAAAATCAATTCTTACTATATATATATATATATATATATATATATATATATATATATATATATATATATATATATATATATATATGGGCTGTCAGTCGATTTTTAAAAAAAAACACTAAAAGGTGTGATCACATTTAACTTGTTTAACACATTCAGTTTGTCATCATTTGCTATATTCAGCAAGGTAAACTATCAGATTGAAGGGTGATTCTCTCAAAACTGCATTTTCTTCAAGCTTTTTTCAAGGTACTGTAAATGTAGGTGTCTTTCCAAAAAAGGAGACTCCCAAAAGACACCATCAATTTAATTTGATTGAATGAACTGAAATGTGTCTGTGCATAAATGCAATACATACACAGTTAAAGACGCAATTTTGCATGCTTCAGTAGCCAAATTTATTTGCCCTATTTGTGTTAAATTATTTGAACATATCAAGGATATTATTCATTATTTTGAATGAATATTATGCGACAACGCATTAATGTTGGCAACCATAATATAAATTTCACTTGACTGGAGTGCTGAATTACAGTGCAGAAATATCCACATCATTATGATCAGATGCTTTCTTAACTGCTGCTTTCTCACCACTGTCATTTTTTGTTGTGTGTTTATTTTGTTATTGAGAGGAAAGTGTGCAGAACATATTTACATATTCATCGAAACGCTACTCTCAGCACAGCAGCGCAGATGACACCAGGATGTTAAGTGAGCTCTTTAGATCCTGTGTGTTTACAGAGTATTGGATTTTAGCATGGCTTATTTTGCATATATATCCTTAGTGGTTTCTTTATAGTGGATGCCAAAATGAGTCCACATTTCAGTTCTGTACACGGTATGAAATGTCGACCCAGGACGAGGTATAAGAGGACTGTGAAGCTTTGGGGATGTAGATGGACTCGATCTACTCCATCTATTTTGATCATCGTTCTGAATCCCATCTGTACGAAGTCTTTGACAAAAATGCAATTTTCTCAGCTTTTTGTTTAAATTGTTGACTTTTTTTTTATTAAACTTGTTTTATTTTTATTAATACATTTTAAAAACAATAAATTATATTAATAATATCATAATTCAATAATAATAAATAATAAATTAAATAATAATTATATTATTATACATATTTTTTTATTAAACAAAGTGTACTTTCATAAACAAAAAAAAAGTAGTACAGGTGTAGTACAAATGAGAAACTTAGTTGTGATCAGTGTTGGGCAAGTTACTCAAAAAAAGTAATCCACTACAAATTACTAATTACTACTTTAAATTTGTAATTTGATTACATTACTGATTACTGGATGTAAAAAGTAATCAGATTACTAATTACTTTACTTTCAAGTTACTTTGAAAACCTATTAAAACTACAAGAATACACTACAAAGTGAAACTCAGTTCTTTCCGTAATTTAATATTGCAGACATTCAAAGTTTTCCGGAAGTTCCGGGAGTCTCCCGCATATTGATAGCGGCTCCCTGATGCCCGCAAATTAGTTAAAATCTCCCGGAATCTAGAGCGAGCATGCGAGACAGAAACTGTGCTCCAGACTGTGTAGCGCGCGCACGGCAGAGAGGGAGAGAGCGAGAGATCTTGCGTGTGTGTGTGCCTCATGAAGCGCGTTCTCTGGTAATTCATTAAAGCGCATGCTCATTAACTGACGCAGCCGGCCAAACGTGATTAGAAATGCATTTTAATAAATATTTTTTTTTTTTAACAATACATTTGTAACGCAAGTAACTTAATTTTATTGACATCAGTAATTCAATTCAATTCAATTCAATTCAAATTTATTTGTATAGCGCTTTTCACAATACATATTGTTTCAAAGCAGCTTTACAGAAAGTGCATTTCAGAAATGTACGTAAAAAATACAGTTAGTTAATCATCATGTATTAATTTATGGCATAACATATCGCCGGCGTTGAGTCGTCTCTTCACAGGCGTCGAGTCGTCTCATCGCAGGTGTTGGGGACTCTGAAGTCTCCGTGAGAGGCTGGATACAGACTGTAGCTGAAGAACGCTATTTACCTCGGGATTAGCGTCCCGAGATAACAGCAGAAAAGCAGATGGGAAATAATTAGCGTAGCTGCTGTTCATAATATTAATGCATTAGATCTGATTCAACAGTAGTATAAGAGGCAAGCATTATGTGAATGCTTGGCTGAAGAGATGCGTCTTTAATCTAGTTTTGAACTGGGAGAGCGAGTCTGAGCAACGAACAGTATCAGGAAGGCTATTCCAGAGTTTAGGAGCGAAATGCGAGAACGCCCTCCCTCCTTTAGTGGATCTGGATATCCTAGGAATGACCAGAAGCCTCGAATTTAGGGATCTTAAAGAACGCGATGGATTGTAGGGCGATAGAAGGTCCATTAAATATACAGGAGCTAGACCATTTAGGGCTTTATAGGTCAGTAATAGTACTTTGTAATTGATACGGAACTTAATTGGTAACCAGTGCAGAGATGATAAAATTGGTGTTATATGATCATATTTTCTTGACCTAGTAAGAACTCTAGCAGCTGCATTTTGCACTAACTGTAGCTTGTTTATTGAGGATGTAGGACAACCAGCTAATAAAGCGTTACAGTAATCTAGTCTTGAGGTCATGAATGCATGAACTAACTTTTCTGCATCAGAAACAGATAGCATGTTACGTAGCTTAGCAATATTTCTAAGGTGGAAGAAGGCTGTTCTTGTAACATATGAAATATGATTTTCGAAAGACAAGTTGCGGTCTAGTATAACACCCAGGTCTTTTACTGTAGTGGATAAAGTAACTGGACATCCTTCTAAATTAAAGTTGTATTGTACGAGGTTTTGTGGGTAGTTTTTTGGACCAATAAGTAATACCTCCGTTTTATCTGAATTTAATAGCAGGAAATTACACGTCATCCAGCATTTTATATCTTTAAGACACTCTGTCAATTTAGATAAGTTAGTGTTTTCATCTGGTCGTGATGAAATATATAATTGAGTGTCATCAGCATAACAGTGGAAATTAATTCCATGTTTTCTTATAATATTACCCAGTGGCAGCATATATATTGAGAATAGCAGAGGGCCTAACACCGATCCTTGCGCCACTCCATAGTCTACTGACGTTATCTTCGATTTTTCACCATTTAAACAGACAAAATGGTAACGGTCTGATAAGTACGATCTAAACCAGCTTAATGCCTGTCCCTGAACACCAGTGTAGTTTTGTAGTCGATCCAAGAGTATTTTATGATCTATAGTGTCGAACGCAGCGCTAAGATCGAGTAGAACTAGTATTGAGATACAGCCTTGGTCAGAAGCTAAGAGTAAATCATTTGTAATTTTAACTAGCGCAGTTTCTGTGCTATGATGCGGTCTGAATCCTGACTGAAATTTTTCATAGATATCATTTTCTTGCAAGAAAGAGCACAATTGAGCGGACACAATTTTTTCTAGTATTTTAGATATAAATGGAAGATTTGAAATGGGTCTGTAATTTGCTAAGTTATTTTGATCTAGTTGCGGTTTCTTAATAATAGGTTTTATTACTGCCAGCTTAAATATTTTTGGAACATGACCTAAAGATAAAGACGAGTTAATAATATTGAGAAGAGGCTCTTCCACTACAGGTAACACTTCTTTCAGTAGTTTAGTGGGTATTGGGTCTAATAAACATGTTGTTGGTTTCGCTGCAAAGATAAGTTTATTTAGCTCTTCCTGTCCTATAGTTGTAAAGCGGTGTAGTTGTTCTTGAGGGGCGATAATTGTGGCTGAATCATAAGACACCATAGAGGATTGTACATTTACAATTGTATTTCGGATGCTTTCTATTTTCTCATTGAAGTAATTCATAAAATCATTACAACTATACTGTAACGGAATATTTTGCTCTGGTGATGTCTGTTTATTTGTTAGTCTAGCCACGGTGTTAAATAAAAACCTTGGATTATTTTGGTTATTTTCTATCAGTTTGCGGAGATGCTCAGCCCTGGCTGCTTTTAGAGCCTTTTTATAATGTGACATACTGTCTTTCCACGCGATTCTAAAGACCTCTAAATTAGTTTGTTTCCATTTACGCTCTAAGTTACGAGTTTCTCTCTTGATAACATGTGTAGTACTATTGTACCATGGTGCTTTAGTTTTCTCTCTAACCTTTTTTAATCTAATTGGTGCAACAATATCTAATGTACTAGAGAAAATGGTGCTCAAACTGCTAGTCATTTCCTCTAGTTCATCTGTTTGTTGGGGTTCACTGAGCAGCTGAGATAGATCAGGTAAGCTATTTGTGAATCTATCTATAGTGGTTGGAACGATTGTTCTGCCTGGTTGATAACGTGGCGCAACATGGCAAATTTCAGCAGTACGTAATATGCACGTTACCATACAATGATCAGTGAGATCGTCACTTTGCGCTATAATATCTATATCGGTTGGATTGGTTCCATATGATATAATTAAATCTAGTGTATGATTTAGACGATGAGTGGGACCACTGACGTTTTGCTTGACCCCAAATGAGTTTAATAAATCTGTAAACGCAGCCCCTAACGCATCATTTGTGTTATCTACGTGTATGTTAAAATCTCCAACAATTATTGCTTTATCGGCATTGACCAATAGATCTGAGAGAAAGTCTGAAAACTCTTTTAGGAAATCAGCATAGGGCCCTGGAGGTCTATATACGGTCGCTAAGGCTAGAGATAATAGGGATTTCTTTCTTACATCTAAGAGCGTAACATTTAGCACAAGTACTTCGAACGAATTAAACCTGTGACCTGTTTTCTGAGTAACATTTAGAATATTTCTATAGATTGTTGCAACACCGCCGCCACGACCGATCGGACGGGGCTCATGCTTATAACAGTATCCTGGTGGAGTAGACTCATTTAGACCGAAATAATCATTTGGTTTAAGCCAGGTTTCAGTAAGGCACAGAACATCGAAATTATTATCTGTGACCAATTTCATTTACAATAACCGCCTTAGGTGTGAGCGATCTAATGTTTAGAAGACCTAGTTTTAGAAATTCTTTTTGTTCACTGAGATTTAGGTTTTCTGGTTTAATTACAATAAGATTTTTCCTAGATCCTAAACTAGATTTATTGTTTGGCCTCACTAGACGAGGAATAGACACAGTTTCTATATAATGTTCTACACTACTTGTATCAATTAAGTTGGGACAGCAGAGATTGTGATTTGCACTTTGACTTACTAGTCAGATGGTGTGTAACGTCTTGGAGATGTTGTCCGACAGCACAGCCGCTCCGATTCTGCTGGGGTGCAGGCCATCAGCACGGTAGAGCCTAGGTCGCTCCCAGAACAGATTCCAATTATTTACAAAGAGCAGTTTCTGTTCATTACACCATGATATTAACCATTCATTTAGAGCAAATAGTCTACTGAACCTTTCTTGTCCTAGTCGGTACGTGGGAAGCGGTCCAGACACGATGATCGTTGCCTCAGGCGCTGTGCTGCGTACCGTCTCGATCAGGCTCCTGTAGTCCTTCTTCAGAACCTCCGTCTGCCGCAGCCGGATGTCGTTCGTTCCCACGTGCAGCACCACAGCTCCGACGCGCTCGTCACCGTTCAGGATCTCGGGAACATGTGCAGCGACATCTAGAACACGAGCACCAGGAAAGCAGTGAGTGCGCACATTACCCTTACCTGAGGTAGCGCGGACATGACGGACGATGGAACTGCCGATGATCACGGCGTCGTCACGTTCCGACTCGCGAAGAGGGGAGAAGCGGTTCCGGGTGGAGATCTCGAAGACCGGGAGCGGTGGAGAGGTTCTAGGTCTGGTCCTGGCTCGTGTCTTCCGCTGAGGGATCACCCAGGGTCCATGGCTTTGTGTCGGTGCCGGAGTGAATGAAGCCAGAGATGATCGCGTCCTCCTGGGCAGAGAAACGCACGGAGTAGACGAAGTCGGAGTCAAAAAGTTACTAACCACTGACTTGTGAGCATCGGCGCGTGATGTTTCAAGCGCTGATCGCCGATCTCGCAGCTCGGCTTGCCTCTCTAGCAGACCACGGATCTGCTTCTCCACGGACTCCAGCTCCAACAGCACCGAATGCAGCTCGAATGTGTCCTCACCTGCACTCAGAGGTAGCGTTAGACACACATCCGATATATTCGCCATTATAACAGATGAACAGTAAATTAGTAGTGATACTACCAATATCACTACTAATTTAGGACTGAAATCCTGGATATAACCCGTATCCTTTCAGTGAAACGGGTGTAAAATCCGACGGTCGATTGGCGCGAGGCCACGCGTGAAATGCTAGTGGGCTAAAAGGCTAGTAGCTGGGATTCGCAAAGTTGGATCTAAGTAGCGATATCAAAGCAATCCGATTGTTTTTTATAGGGAATAGTATCGAGGATAAGTTCACACGATATAAAAATAGAAAGTACTTGTTTATAAATGAGTGGTAAAGAAGAAAATCAAGGATTAATGAATCAATTCGACGGAGCTCCAAGTAACTGTAATCAAATTACATAAATTTTAAATGTAATGAGTTACATTACTGCGTTATCACGAAAAGTAATGAGAATACAGTAACGTATTCTACTTTGTACTTTTACTTTGTAACACGTTATACCCAACTCTGGTTGTAATATAGTTGTGGACATGAAGTTTACTACTGTTACACTTATAGTAGGGGAGAGCAGGGCACGACCTAACGCTTTTTTGACTTTCTCAGTTTGTGTAAATCTATTTAGGGTTCAGAATATTTATTTTTTTCCCACATTAATGTCACACATCTAAAACAATTATGTGGTTTTGTTTCATTAATACAGTGTACTTTTTTCTTGATATACCCTGAAAGAAAGGAAGTGAAATGTTGACACATGTCCCATAGGTGTAACATCCCATATGACAACTTAAAATGATCTAATCTAATCAAAAAAACTATACAAGACAAACTAAAATATTTTCTCAATAAAATACAATTATTAACCATTTCATTTAAAATAATGGCATTTTTTAATCATTAAAAATAAAATAATTTTTCAGTTTGACAACAAACACACCGGAAAACACAGCTATACAACAAAGTTCAAATAATAATTAATAATTTCCGAACATTGACTCTCAGTCTTTATTCACCTTTTTCTCATGTTTTCTCAATAGAATTTATACAAGTTTAGAATAAAATAGCATAGTTCTAATAGGGGGACATTGTAACGCAGTGTTACAACATGCCCCAACTGCACAACTGGGATGTAAACCCTGCTAGTGTCTTCTGCTAGTTAGCGAAGCATTAAAGAACCATATCAACTGTTAAATAACATATTGGGGATTAAAATAATATCAGAACACCAAAAATAGAGAGGAAAAATTAACATAAGTACAAAATTTACTTTTGCTATGGTTAAATACATTTTTTCAATTTTTTCTCTATATAGTATTGATATGGCAATACACTAAGTTTTGTCATGCTAACATGTGTGGAAGCGTTTAAAACAAGGGTGTTACAACTAGCCCCTCGTTAGGTTGTGCCCCGCTCTCCCCCTACATTTAAACATATACTTTTTATATACTAAAATTGGGCCAATTTAGTCCCAAGCAGTATTGAAATAGGACACTTACAAGTTTACTACTAGTACATTGACATTAGTATACTTACTAGTATACTTAAAAAAGTATACTTAAAAATATACTTGAACATTACTTATATATACTTCATAAAATTCATTTGAAGTATACTTCTTTTTCATGAAGGGGAGCAGATTTATTTAGATGGAGTATCAAATGCTGAATTTTTAAATCATTTGGGTGCCTCAGGGCAGGCAATAATTTAAATTTATAATGAATAAGTAAATTAATAAATAAAAGTGAGCAGGGCAAGGGGGCAAATAAGTAGCCAGGCCAGTCCAGGCCTGAAAGGGATAGTTCACCCAAAAATGAAAATTCTGTCAGTATTTACTCACCCTCATGTTGTTCCAACCCTGTAAGACTTTCATTCATCTTCGAAACACAAATTAAGATATTTTTGATTAAATCTGAGAGTTGGATCACTCCTCCATAGGCTTCCATTGTAATTGAACAATGGCCTCTGATGTGAGTTCAGTGAGTAACAGCGCAGCGCTTCTGGGCTGTACGTCACACATAGACTCCCTATTGGCCACCATCACACACATGACAAGCGTCGGCAAATAGTGAGCCTACGTTCTAACGTACAACCCAGAAGCGCTGCGCTGTAACACTACGTGAACTTACGTCAGAGGCCCACACAGAAGAAAATGAATAGTTGAAATAAAGTCGTTATTTTTGTCTTTTTTAGGCACTAAAAGGATTCTCGTTGCTTGATAAACTTATGGTTGAGCCACTGTAATAACTTGGACTATTTTAACAATGTCTTTAATAACTTTCTGGGCCGGCAAGTTTCAATTACAATACAGGTGAAACTCGAAAAATTAGAATATCGTGCAAAAGTTATAATTTTGATGATTATGGCTTACAACTTATGAAAAACCCAAATTCAAAATCTCAGAAAATTTGAATATTACATGAAATCAATAAAAAAAATATTTTAAATACAGAGATGTCGGCCCTCTGAAAGGTATGATCATGCATATGTATATAGTTATGTATACTAAATGTATTAGTTTCACCTTTTAATTTGAATTACTGAAATACATGAACTTTTGCACGATATTCTAATTTTTCGAGTTTCACCTGAAGAAGCCTATGGAGGAGTGATCCAGCTCTCAGATTTCATCAAAAATATCTTAATTCGTGTTCTGAAGATGAACGAAGGTCTTACGGGGTTGGAACAACATGAGGGTGAGTAAATACTGACAGAATTTTCATTTTTGGGTGAACTATCCCTATATTTTAGTCATGATAATATATTTTAGTCATGTTCTCTAAAAGATTCTGAGTATGATTGTGGTCATTTTATGTGTTTTGTATATCATTGTGATAGTTGTTTATGACCTCATTTATACTCTCACAGTCAGAGACCAGATGAAGCACCATCTCCAGGACTCTCACAACTTTCTATGAAAAGTGATCAGTCAATGGATCTGCCAATTGTGTTCAGCAATGAAACCTCTAGTTACATTGGGAATGAAAAGTATGATAATTTACTGTTTTAAATGGTGTACTTGTTGTATAATAATAATTAAAAAAAAATAGTAGACATACAACTATATTTTTCTTGCATACAGGTGAAACTCGAAAAATTTGAATATCGTGCAAAAGTTATAATTTTGATGATTATGGCTTACAACTTATGAAAACCCCAAATTCAAAATCTCAGAAATTTTGAATATTACATGAAATCAATAAAAAAAGGATTTTAAATACAGAAATGTCGCCCCTCTGAAAACTATAATCATGCATATGTATATAGTTATATATAATAAATATATTAGTTTCACCTTTCAATTTGAATTACTGAAATATATACGAGTTTCACCTGTATGTTGTATGTCTCTTTTACATTGTTAAACTTGAATTTTCTGTGTCATCCTGACAGTCTAAGACCAGATGAGGCAGCATCTCCTGCAACTTCATACTTCTCTTTAAAAAGCAACCAATCAATGGACCGACAGATCGTATTCAAAGACAGAACTCAACCTAACCACAATGAACGGTATGAGAATTTGCATTTTTTGATCAACTTGTACTATCAGTACTGCAGAAAGACCGGCATCATTACATTTTTACATTTTCAGTATTTTTTCGTACTGAAGCACCGGTACTTATGACAAAACTATGAGCTTGTGTGTACATTAGTGGTCCTATTAACAAATCAAACAACTATGCTTTAACTCTTACAGTCTGAGACCAGACGAAGCAGCATCTCCGGCACCCTCACTCCTGTCTGTAAAGAGTGATCAGTCATTGGATAGACCCATTATGTCCAACAGTGGAGCGCAAAGTTACATTGGAGAGAAGTATGAGAACTTACATTGTCGGGGGATTAAAGTCAGCATTCTTGCTGTACTGTGCTTGTTTTTATAGCATATATCTTGTGCTTTTACAATGTTGTTTTAAAAATGTCCCATTTTGTGATATAAAATTTAGGCACTATACACTCAAAAGGTTTAGGCACACCAATTTCTTCTGGTTTTAATTTTTTTTTTTATACTGTGTCTATAATCATTGCATTATAGTTGAATGTCATAACCAAAGATGTTCCCACAGCTCACTTTCAGCCACTCTGACAGTGGATCACTACAAGTGCCCAGTGTGCACAGAGGTCTTTAAGGATCCTGTTTCCATCCCCTGTGGACACAGTTACTGCAAACACTGCATTGAGATCTACTGGAGCAAACCAACTCAAGCTTGAGGTTACGCTTGTCCTCAGTGCAGAAAGAGATTCAGAGGTCGTCCAGTGTTGAGTGTAAATGTTGCTTTGTCTAAACTGATTGAGGAACTCCAGAAGGCAGGATTTAGTCCAGCTCTTCCTGCTCACTGCTATGCTGGACCTGAAGATGTGTCCTGTGATATCTGCACTGAGATGAAGCTCAAAGCTGTTAAATCCTGTTTGACCTGCACTGTGTCTTACTGTGAGACGCACATCAGACAACACTACACAGTACCAGCACTGCAGAGACACAACCTGGTGGAGGTGATTGGACTCCTTTCTGTCTGTCTGTTATAAGTATATGCAACCAAAATGAGAATGTTGCATCTTCTGAACATGCTGCTGAACAGGAATTATAACTGCCTGTTTTTTTTTTTTGTTTGTTTTTTTAATTACACACACACACACAGGAAATATGTGGGCAGAAACCGCACCAAAAATAAAGTTCTGAATGAATGAATCTGATTAGCTAAAATTAATCTGATATGACTGATTCGGCACACTGTTTGTCGGTCTGCCTTTAAGCACACGCTTTAAGTTTAAAGAACAATGAATATAACGTATCTGGTTTGTTTTTTAGGCCATTAATTTATCACATAAAGAAGAGAAGGAATCACAAGATGAAAATTTAACTGCGAGAGTGACCAAACTGGAAGCGGTAAGAGTTGCTTATTACACAATTCACTTGGTGGGAAAAAATACTGTCAAGTTCTTTTAAGCGCTATTCAAGAGATTTTAATTAGATTTTGTTTTCAGACCTTGAAAGAAAGAGATGCACAGACAAAACGTTTGTGTAGAAGATTTGAAGTTCACTGCAGTGGTGAGTTACACAATCACCTCAGTTTTCCAGTAATTTAATAGTTACAGATCAGTATATCATGTAATAAAAAAAATCAATTGACAGCCCTACCTTTTGGCCATAATATTCTAATATATTCATTTGTGACTAGATTAAATTAAAAAAATTAAAAAATAAAATCATTTTTCAGTTTTATAATAAATTAATAAATTGCTTTGGTCAAATGGTCAAATTAATAGACATTTAAAATTGTTTATTTAATTAATATCTTGAAACGGCATTTACAATGATTTATTAATTTACTGTTTTATTTAACTACATTTTAAATGTCTATTTTTATTTAAAATTATAAGTGTTTTGTTATTTTATTAAACTACATTTAAATGCATTAAATAATGTTTAAATGTATCTTTTAAATTCCATTTTTCTTCCATTTTTATGTTTGTATTATTTTCAATATAATATTTTCAGTTGTCACTCCTATTCCTATGGAAGCTTGTTTACGTGACAGAATAATGCGTTTTAAAAGATAAAAAATTTTTAAAAGTCAGAATTGCATGATATAAAGTCGTAATTGCGTGTTTTAAAGTCAGAATTGCAAGATATAAACTCCAATTGCCAGATATAAACTCACAATTGCGAGAAATAAACTCATAATTCTGACCTATTTTCTCGCAATTACGCAATTAATTAAAGTTCATCTCTCACAATTCTGACTTTATAACTTCCAATTGCGACTTTATATCACGTAATTCTGACTTTATAATTCGCAATTGCGACTATATCAGGCAATTCTGACTTTATATCACGCAATTCTGAGATAAAAAGTCAGAATTGTGAGATAAAAGGTAGCAATTACCTTTGTTATTTTGTTTTATTATGTAGCGGAGTCAAGCTTCCATATATTCCTCCATAACCTAAGACCATATAAAAGTATTTCTGCATCAGCTGTTTAAAAGTTTTTTAAAATATGTTTTTCTCTATGTATGATTTCAGATTTTCCCTCAGATGTGATTGAGATGGCTGCTGTAGGTCGCCCTTTAAGCCTTGGAATGTTGTATGACAGTCACAGCAATTCTTTCTGCCAAGGTGAGGTTTTTGTAGAGGCAATATTATATTATGATAACCAACAGGGGTGACTTGGCCTAATGGTAACAGAGTTGGACTGGTGACCCAAAGGTTGCTGGTTCGATTCCAGTACCGGCAGGAATATGACTGAGGTGTCCTTGAGCAAGGCCCCCAACCGCTCCCCGGGCGCCACTCAAGGCTGCCCGCTGCTCCGGGTGTGTGTATCCACGTTTGCAGTGTGTGTGTGTTCACTACTCTGCTCCTAATGTGTGTGCACTTACTTGGATGGGTTAAATGCAGAGGTCAAATTCCAAGTATGGGTTACCATACTTGGCCATCACGTGTCACTTTCACTTTCAGTAGAAACTGTGTCAAGAAACCAATTGCTATGATGACACAGTCTTTTCCAACTGTCATTTAAATTGATGACATGTTTTAAATAGGGCTGTCAGTTTAACATGCTAAATTAGAGATCTGTAAATAATTTCTGTTAAAGTTTCAGTACTTGTATAAAGCAATCATATGTAGTATGTGTTTGCAGGTGTCTTTATGTGGGATGAAGATGCGTTAGCCCGTATGAAAGTATCTTTGCCACGGCCACACACATATGTGAAGGTGTTGGAAAATGACTCCCTCCAGGAAAGATTCAGAGTCCTTGAAATGTCCCCAGTGTTACAAGTTGGCACCCAAACTGGACAAATAAAAATGAATGGGGCTGCAGCATTTCTAAACCACCCAGAACAATCTCATTATCAGGAAAGAGCTACACTACACTACAGAACCACCACCAGACTGGACATGATCAGCCAAAGACTGTTACAGGAAGCAGCGCCCTCGGCATTGGTTGGTCAAACCACAGCAACACATGTGGTCACCGCGGTGTACTTTGGATGTCAAGCTTTTTTGGTTTTTGATAGTGACAGCTCAAACCATAAAAAAACCCCAGAAATTGTTGATGTTTTAAAAAAGATGACCTCTACCTTTTGTTCAAACCATATAATTTCAAAATTGAGTACCAGTGAAACAACTAAAAGCGCATTACTTGCTTGTAGTCTCTATATTGATGTGGGAGATTGGATGAGTCCAGTGTCTTTTGAAAAGGCAGTGGAGATCTACGGTTCTCTCCCGACACTGCTTGGATCTAAAGGTGAGAGAGCAGTTCCTCTGAAGGTCTGGCTGTACCCTCTGAAGAAACTGGACAAGAGCTCAGTGTGTGCTCATCTGAGTGGAGTCAGTGAAAACTTGATGCAACAAGCTGAGAACATTCTGGAACATCTGAGAAAACAGATCAGGATCTGTCAGGACATGATCACAGATTACATCAATGTAAAGGTGATTATGTGGTTTCCAGCTATGAAAGATAAACTTATAGAGTTTTCAGAGCTTCTGCAGGAATACCAGACAACATTTCAGAAAGGAATCACAGACATTGTTCACATTAAAGAAGGGAAAAGAGAAAGGTTTTTACAGGATCTATTAGAGATCCATTGCCAATCACAACTTGATGCAGAGAAAACAAACCAGTGGCTGGAGAATAAAGAAACTGAACTGAAGATTCTGAGTGACTGCAAAGCTGCAGACATCACTGTTGTGAAATCGCAGGCAGAGTTACAGCAGGTCATCAGTCACTCACAGATAACCAGAGTGATGTGTCTCACGCTTTTCTCACCAGATGTAGAAGATACCTTTCTCACTGCTCTAAGGCACCATGTTGAATCTGATGACATAATGTCACATGATTCACTGCTGTTAAAGCCTGTTAACATCAATCAGAATGTGTCCGTTGATGTGCAACTGTTTATTGCTGCCAAAGAGACAAATGAAGATGCAGAGCAAACTAAGTTCATTGCTGCGTTGATACCTGAATGTGGTTTTCCAGACTACTCTGTGCAGTTTTATCATGCTGGGAGGATTGTGAGCAGGAATGTGAAGCTTGGAATAAAACCAGATCTCACCCAAATAGTTCAGATAAAACCCACCAGTGTGTCACTGAAGATGAATCAACCACAAACCAGAAGCATTGAGAGATATATAGTGGAGTACAGGGCTTTGGGTCATGGTGGAAGGAACAACACATGGAAACAGATAAGTTTTGATGCCACAACTGAACCCTGTATGATATCAGATCTAAAGTCTGGCCATCAATATCAGCTGAGGTGTATGTTTAATGAGCAGGACTGTATGAACTTTAGTAGGATTATGAACTTTCAGACAGTGTTTGCAGCAACACCTGGGCAACCCTTAGTGAATAAGCTGGACAGAGACACTCTCAAAGTCACCTGGTTGATGGCTGAAGCGGATGAAGATTGTCCAGTGCTGTGGTATATGGTTGAGTATAAAGAAGCAGGACTGGAGGGCTGGTCATCAGTACTAACACAAGGACCTCAGTGTGAATGTACATTAACTGTTCCTCACAGCACCTGCTATAGGGTCAGAGTCTCTGCTGTCTATTAAGACGTCACCAGCAAACGTAGTGAGGAAACACCAGTACCGGTTGATGGTGAGACACGTGTACATGTATAAAATATAAATTTGATTTAATCCCTTCATATTTCCCACATCTTACTCTATTGTCACCTGCAGTCTGGAGAATAAAGCTCTCAGAGAGAAAGAGCTCCATCCTCCTAGAAGTGCTGAAACTGCAAACAGAGAAGAAACCAGTAGAGCTGATAGACTGTACAGATGAAGAGAGTGAAGTGAGGGGATTCCTCCAGTGTCTGCCCTACATCTCACAGCTCAGGTGAGAGTTAAACTTTTAATAAAAGATTCCTTTATTCATGCATATATTCATGCTCATTCATTAATTCATCCAACCATCCAAGATTATTACATTTACATTTATGCATTTAGCAGACACTTTTATCCAAAGCGACTTAAGAGAGGGTGTGTGCGTGTGTGTGTGTGTTAAGGGAATTGGTTAAGTGTCTGTGAAAGAGGTGTGTCTTCAGCTGCTTCTTGAAAGATGTGATGGTCACAACGGTTTGAGTGGAGGTTGGACCAGAGATGGTGAAAGTTTTGCAGAGTGACTTTTTGACTTGTAATGGAACAACAAGGCATTGCTCATTTGGTGACCTTAGCTCGCAGGAGGGAGTGTAAACTTTTAGGAGTGAATTGAGGTAGGGAACTGCTGTTCCAGTGGCAGTTCTGAACGCCAGAATTAAAAACATATGGTTTAAATTTTTCAAATTTAACAAATTGTACAATCAAACAGTGTGTCACGTTGTTTATGGCAGTCAGCATGTTAAAACTCTCTCCAAGATGATCCACCGTTTCCATTATTATACTTGATCTGTAGACAAAAGTGTCTGGATTTGCATAAAAATACTTTATCTTTCCCTAGTTTATTGCTGTTTCTAATCGCTACCCCGGGTGTCTGTTAGAGCACAACAATGAATTATGGACTATGAATTGACATCATGCGCCCAGTGACTGGAATTTAAAACTGTGAAGAAATAAGGCTCAAAAAACATATGAATGGATAGTGATACACTGCACACAATATCTTTTCTCTTTGTGCCCTTTTTTTGTAAGCATTTCATTGCGTAGCACCATGTGCTGGTATGGGCGTGTTGCTTTAACATCATTCTGCACTCTGGATGCACATAAGCAGTTATTGGAGTGTTTAATATAATGATAGTTTTGCATACGGAAATATTATTAATAATGTATCTTGTTCTGTCATATACAGGTGCTGGTCATAAAATTAGAATATCAAATTCCATTCAAAAAGTGAAATTTGGATATTATATTCATTCATTACACACAGACTGATATATTTCAAGTGTTCATTCCTTTTAATTTTTCATGATTATAACGGACAACTAATAAAAACCCCAAAATCAGTATCTCAGAAAATTAGAATATTGTGAAAAGGTTCAATATTGAAGACACCTGGTGCCACACTCGAATCAGCTAATTAACTCAAAACACCTGCAAAGGCCTTTAAATGGTCTCTCAGTCTAGTTCTGTAGGATACACAATCATGGGGAAGACTGCTGACTTGTCAGCTGTCCAAAAGACGATCATTGACATCTTGCACAAGGAGGGCAAGAAACAAAAGGTCATTGCTAAAGAGGCTGGCTGTTCACAGAGCTCTGTGTCCAAGCACATTAATAGAGAGGCGAAGGGAAGGAAAAGATGTGGTAGAAAAAAAGTGTACTAGCAATGGGGATAATCGCACCCTGGAGAGGATTGTGAAACAAAACCCATTCAAAAATGTGGGGGAGATTCACAAAGAGTGGACTGCAGCTGGAGTCAGTGCTTCAAGAACCACCACACACAGACGTATGCAAGACATGGACGCAGCCGTCTACCAGGAAGTTTTAGAGCACTTCATGCTTCCTGCTGCTGACCAACTTTATGGAGATGCAGATTTCATTTTCCAACAGGACTTGGCACCTGCACACAGTGCCAAAGCTACCAGTACCTGGTTTAAGGACCATGGTATCCCTGTTCTTAATTGGCCAGCAAACTCGCCTGACCGTAACCCTATAGAAAATCTATCGGGTATTGTGAAGAGGAAGATGCGATACGCCAGACCCAACAATGCAGAAGAGCTGAAAGCCACTATCAGAGCAACCTAGGCTCTCATAACACCTGAGCAGTGCCACAGACTGATTGACTCCATGCCATGCCGCATTGCTGCAGTAATTCAGGCAAAAGGAGCCACAACTAAGTATTGAGTGCTGTACATGCTCATACTTTTCATGTTCATACTTTTCAGTTGGCCAACATTTCTAGAAATCCTTTTTTTGTATTGGTCTTAAGTAATATTCAAATTTTCAGAGATACTGAATTTGGGATTTTCATTAGTTGTCAGTTTTAATCATCACAATTAAATGAAATAAACATTTGAAATATATCAGTCTGTGATATATTTATAAATTGTATAATAATAATAATAATAATAATAATAATAATAATATGTTTATTTTTTTAGCGCCTTTCAAGAACCCAAGGTTGCTTCACAAAATAATACAAACAGCTGACAGACAAAGAGACAAGCAAACAGCTTGTTATAATAATTAAACAAACAGAAATCAGATGGAGACAACCAATAACTATCAATAATTAACATGAGAAGTTAGATAATCAAAGAAGACATACATTTTGATAAAGAAAAGCATGTAACATAAAAAATGAAAACGTGGAGGACAGAGAAATAGAATGGAAATAATTATTTATGGAGCATGGTGAATATATGAGTTTTAAGTTGCGATTTGAAGGTCTGTAGGTTAGGGGCGGCACGGAGGTCAGACAGCAGCTTATTCCACAGCTTAGGGCCTACAACACTAAAAGCCCTACCACCCACAGTAGAGAGTTTATACCTGGGTACGACAAGCAAATTGTCATTGCTAGATCTAAGGGTCAGGGCTGGAACATATGGTTGCACTAACTCAGCGAGGTATTTAGGTGCGGGGCCATGACAGGCTTTATAAACTAAGACTAACAATTTAAACTGGATGTGATTGACCACAGGAAGCCATGGAAGTTGGTAAAAGATAGGAGTGATATGTGCAGATTTTTTGTTAAATGTAAGGGCTCTAGCAGCAGAGTTTTGTACCATTTGGAGGCGGTGTATAGCTTTGGTGGGTAGGCCGCTATATAAGGAATTACAGTAGTCCAATCTGGAGGTTATAAAAGCGTGGATAACAGTTTCCGAATCTCCAAAGTTAAGAGAGGTGCATATGCGAACAATATTCCGCTAGTGAAAGAAGCATGATTTAACAACCTGACTGATGTGTGAGTGAAAACATAACGAAGAATCAAACAAAACTCCCAGGTTCCGCACAGCATTTGAAGGCGTAATTTGGACACCATCAATATCAATAAAAAAGTCATGCCCGGGTAAGCTCTGTGATTTAGGGCCAATCAACAGGATTTCAGTTTTACCAGCATTAAGCTGCAATAAGTTATCAGACATCCATGTTTTAAGTTCCTGAAGGCAAGAGACAACAGAAGTGGATGGGCAAACTGGGTTGGGTTTAACCGTGAAATAAATTTGAATATCATCAGCGTAACTATGAAAGTTGAGACCATGCCTTCTGGTGATCTGACCTAGTGGCAGCACATAAATGAGAAATAAAAGAGGACCAAGTACAGAACCTTGAGGTACACCATGAGAAATACTGACAGTACGGGATCGATTCTTACCTATCCTAACAAATTGTTGTCTATCCGATAGATATGAAGTTAACCACTGAAGAGCTGCACCAGTTATACCTATTTCAGAGAGTCGAGTGAGAAGTGTAGAGTGGCATACAGTGTCAAATGCTGCACTGAGATCAAGAAAAACCAGGATACAATGGGCACCAGAATCAGAAACTGATTGATTATATGACTGCATATTTATACTCTAGAATGCTTTGACGCGCTACCACATCACATGATCCCTAAGGGAATGTCCGCCAGTTCCTTCAATTTGTTAAAACGTATAATTTGTATTTATTAATTTTTATTTAAATTTTAATTTAAAATGTTCAAAATCCAAAGCTTGTTTGTATTGGTAGTTACTACAGGTTACTTTTTTCCAATACCTCCCTTTATGTATTTACAATAGCCTAAACAATTATTTTTTTTTAGGAAATTTCTGTTCATGTTTCAAAGTTTGTAGTTCCTATTAACCAGGCTGACTTACAACAGGTGAAATTGTGCCAATAGCTCCTTGTATGCACAATACATAATTTGTTTTGTATAAAAACATTAGGCCCACTGTACACCTAAAGGTTTTTTTTTTTCATGTCCCAAAGCTTGTGGTAGGTTCCTAGTGACCATACTGACTTATTACAGGTGAAATTGTGCCAATACCTTCCTGTAATTCTGCAATTCACCAAATGTTTTTTATTTTTATTTATCAAATTAGATTATAATAAATTATACGTTTTAACCACTTGGTGGAATTGCCAGACGTTCTCTTAAGGATTATGCGCTGTGGTAGCACGTCAAAGCATTATCGAGTAATATTTTATGTCAATATACAATAGTTACTTACTGTTAAAACTAATCATGGTATTGATATATTAAGACTTATATTAACGACTTAACAATGGCAAGGAAAACTAATTTTACCGCATTCTGAGAGCCCTCTAGTGGTTGGCGGCATTTCCATTGTGTTACGGCTTTATCTGTTGTGTTGTACATTTTCCGTTGTGTTGTGGCTTATTTCCGCTGTGTTGTGGTTCATTTCCGTTGTGTTGTGGATACATTTCGTTGTGTTGTGAACTTATGTTTGCTTTTTAAATTTCGTTGTGTTGTGCACCGTACTACACTAATATAAAAGAATACAACTAGAATGTACATTTCCTGAAGAAAATGTGGGTGGTGCTTGCAGTGGCAAAACTTGCCACTCTTTTAACATGTTTCAGCCGGATGTTAACACAATATGCATGTTGCTAGCATAATTGTAACATAAGCATGTTCCTAGCATGATTAGCATGTTGCATGCATGATGCTAGCATGATTAGCATGTTGCTAGCATCATGCTAGCAAGATTAACATGTTGCTAACATGAGCATGTTGCTAGTGTGATGATAGCATAATTAACATGTTGTTAGCATGTTTTTATTAAGATGCTAGCATGATGTTAGCATGTTAACATAACATGTTGCTAGCTTGATTAGCATTTTGCTAGCATGATGCTTACATTAATAGTATGTTGCTAGCATGATTAGCATGTTGCATGCATGATGCTAGCATGATTAGCATGTTGCTAGCATGATTAGCGTGTTGCTAGCATCATGCTAGCAAGATTAACATGTTGCTAACATGATGAGCATGTTGCTAGTGTGATGATAACATAATTAGCATGTTGTTAGCATGATGCTTACATTAATAGTATGTTGCTAGCATGATTAGCATGTTGCATAACCATGTTAGCAAGATTAGCATGTTTTGCTAGCATAACCATGTTGCTAGCATGATGATAGCATGATAACATGTTATTAGCATGTTGCTAGCATGATGCTTACATTAATAGTATGTTGCTAGCATAACCATGTTGCTAGCATGATGATAGCATAATTAGCATATTCCTAGCATGTTTTTATTAAGATGCTAGCATGATAACCATGTTGCTAGCATGTTTTAATAAGATGCTAGCATTAGTACCATGTTTCTAACATGATTAGCATGTTGCAAGTGTTTTAACAAAGATGTTAGCATGATTAGCATGTTTGCTAACATGATACTATCAAATTTTGACTTGTTTTTATCATATTTAACCTTAAACTAAATGCAATTAGCATGTAGCTATTCACAGCTAGCATGTTTAACATTTTGTAAGTCCTGTTTGCTAGCATGAGTCAAAAGAGCCAAACACAGGGCTCTCAAGTCTCACGCATTGGGCGTGAGACACACGCATTTCAACCCGTTCACACGCTCACATGCCACACCTTGTATTTCTCACTCTGAGGAGTAAGGGAACTTGTCCCGCTATACAATTAATGGACGAGGCGCAGGCAAACGGAGGGAAGTTCTCTGCCGAGTTCATAGCATCTGTCTCGAGTTATACAGAGTTAAATGCTAGCTACCAGCCAATCAGAAATTAGAATTAGTTGTTTCCGGGTAAATTATGTGTTCCCGCTGCAAGCACGTTCGTTACTAGACAACACGCGCACACACGGAGTGGAAGTTGAAAGAGCACGATCTGATGAATGCGGTTTGCGGACATCTTTTAGCATTTTGATTTTACGATTCCTGGACGATATCTCTTGCCTGTGATCAAAGACAGTGAGAGCTGATGTTTAGGAGTATAGCCAAATTCGTGCTAAATTATTTTTGATGCATTCAAAAACTCTCCAACTGCTTTTAAAGGCGTCATCGGATGCAAAATACACTTTTATATGGTATTTGCAAATAAATGTGTCTTTGCAGTGTGTGGACACAATCACCATGCAATGAAAAAAATTCATTCACTTTTTTTTAATCCTCAAAAAGCCAAAAAGTTGTTGCTCATTATCATTTAAAGAGACATGCACTGAAATGGGTCACTGTGAACAGAGCTGTTTTTGAAGAGGTAAAAAGGGTGTTGTTTTACACAACCATTGAGAAATTTTAACCAAAGTATGTTACAAACTTTACATGAAGACCCAAAAGAATCATACCAACTTGTGGAAAATGGGCATCCGATGACCCCTGTAAACGTGACCGGTTTGGGTCTTGACATACATGCTCAGGGCAAGTTGTTATGACACAATGTTATGTACATTGAGCACTGATGTTCAGTTGGCTTGTTTGGGGTCAAATTTATTTTTATTTTTCAATAAATTTGTATTTTTTAAACATAACTATTTATTTTATTTGGATGAATTTGTCTTTTTATCAGATTTAACAATTGTTATAATTTCCATTTGTGCTGGTCAATTATGAACAATAGGCAAAATTGAACTGCTAGCAAAAATTGAAGCGAATTTGGTTGGGTCGAGGGACCGCTGCTGCAAATATTTGGGTGGCTCCTCCCCTAAATCTCACTCTAAACTTTTGATAAAACTTGAGAGCCCTGGCCAAACACCATCTCTACACAATGTTCTGATGCAGAGATATATGTCTTGCAAAGCAGTTGTTAGGGAGTGGCTTGGCAGCTGTCAATGATGAAACTCCAAAGGCTGCTTGTCAGTATAAATGATATAAACCAACCGCCATGCCTCTATGACATTCATAATGGAAGATATCCCTCTTTGGATTTGGGTTGTTAGGGTGGTTGACAATGGTTGCTAGGGCGTGGCCAGGAAGTGTTGAAGGCGTCTTATGATTGGCTGTTTGCTGCCCTGAGTCAAACAAGCCCACCCTTATGTTTCTATGACAATTCTCTTTCTCTTCAGATCTTTTTCAATGGAAGTCTATGGAACTTGTTGCTATGGTGCTCTAAATGGTGGCTAGGGCGTGGCTTGATAGCTTCACAATGATCCTGAGAGACTGATTGGCCGTCTGAGTAAAATGAGCAGCCCTTGTCCAGGGCTCAACATAAAAAAAATCCCCACTGGCCCCCAGGGCCAGTAGATCAGAGTTTTACTGGCCCCTTCTATATTTTTACTGGCCCTGAAAGAAATAGAAGGAAAAGCACTTTTCCATTAAACTGTATTTATTGTATACATTAGGATTAATTTTTCTTGTCCCCTCACAATGACAGTAAACTAATTATTACATTACATGAGTTATGAGTAATGTTACATAGGCTATATTTTCACTTCAAAATGGCAAAACTAGACAAAAGTATATTAGTTTGCCTGATTATTTTTTGTCATTCGTTTAACATTTATAACCTAAAAAACTGTCAATGAAGAAAAAATGAAGAACGCGCTGAATCTGATTATAACAAGACTGAAGCGTACACAAATTTGGGTAGCTTACACTTAATCACACATTTTTAGGGGGGCTAGGCAGAAGTTTAGGGGGGAATTTGATTACACTTTAGATAGCCCGTCGGCAGGCCGGTTAGGCCTATGCATTTTGGTCTGCTTTTGTTGGAAATTTCAGGCAAACGAAACAGTACATGCCCTCATCGCCTTTCTCCACCCAGGTGTACTGTGTTTTCCATGACACTAGGACTGGGCGATATGGCCAAAAAATCATATCTCGGTATTGTTTGGTTAAATGGCGTTATACGATATATATCTCGGTACTTTCTACGTTTTTTTATTTGGATAAAGAAAATCTGTATTTATTTAAAAAAAAAATATTTCACATCCTGCTCAATGATATCCAAACAATATTGATATTGAAGGATATGGAAACAAATATAGGGAATGTAATGTAGGCTATGCAATATATTATGTGCAAAAAGGTGGTTAAAATCATATTACATTCTAAAAACAAAAATAATGCTTTTGTTTTTAAAATGACTAAGGCTAAACTAAAAATGAAAATAAAAACAAAAGCACAAACTAATTATATTAGCCGGCATTTGATTACCCCATTTTGCATTTGATTACCCCATTAAAAAAAAGCGTCAGATAAATGTAAATGTAAAATTATAATGCTCACTTTCATAAAAACATGCTTGTAGGTTTAAAATTCCACATATGGCACATTTATTGTCTCCAACAACAAATATTTGAGCAATATGTATATTTTAGTAAGAGTTATTGCGCTACTATTCTATTGTGCTTGTCTGTTAGGTGCGCATGCTCGCGGCAGCGCTCATTAACGGAAGCTTGAATATTAGTGGAGATTCACTTGCAGAAGCTCGTCCTCTCCTGACAGCGAAATGGACATATTTGTTTGACTTTCTAACATTTACAGATGGAGAAATGTAAGTTAAGCACTGAGGAAAGCACCACGTCTCAAACGCATTAAACAGCGCAAGTATTTATCTGTCAGTCAGCAACAGAATCTGACAGGGCATCTGACAGGGCAAACTGCTTTAAACTTGTTAACTATATCTTATAGGGGTGGCACGGTTCACAAAACCCACGGTTCGGTTCGTATCGCGGTTTTAGGGTCACGGTTTTCGGTTCTGTACGGTTCTTGTTGTTATTTTTTCTTTTAATCTTTAACACTCCAGAAATGTACTTCAGCATATGATATAGGCTATAGCTTAATTATCCACAATTCAGGATACAGTATTAAAAAAAAATGTATATCATGTAATCATCCACAAACTGAATTTGACTTGACTTTAAGCACATTATTGAGACCATCTCTGAGGAAAGCTAGGTGACATTTTGATACAGCAAGAAAGACATTGATGAAATGCTTTTGTTTATTTGGCAAAAAAGGAGAATGTGTATTGCTATCTCTACAGGGACTTAGATGCATTTTTAGCACACATTCTATTTATTAAATTCTATTTATCTTTTAATAGAAAAAGAGAGGAACTCTTAAAGCACTATCTTTTAAATAAGTCAAAATATGTTACACATAATTGCCTATAATGAGGCTATAACAATAGCAAAGGCATAACCATAAAGTGAAACATAAGTTCAACCTCAACACAAACAGTATCAACAATGCTTCTATTCCCTGAGAGTGAGGATACATTTTTTTCACTTGAAATTAAAGTGCAGTATTTGGAAACATATGACTGGAGTTCTTATCTAAACTTGGTGTCACTGTATACATTTAAATATCATAGGTAACATGAAATCCAAAATGTTCCCACACGGATTTATACGACGCTGGCGCATCCTCCAACTCCGGTTAGCCTTCCTTATCTCTCCCACTTGCCATTTCTATACGTGACGAGACCTGCAGCACTCCATACTCCACTTTTACTGTCTATAGGCTTGTTCGACTTGAACCGGCGCTGCACAGACCGATCGGTTTATGACATCAAAGTACTGCGAGAGTGATTGAAAAGCATACGGAGCCGTTGCTCTCGTGGTACTTTGATGTTATTCATCGATCGGTCTGTGCAGCGCCGGTTCAAGTCGAACAAGCCTCATATGCATGTCCATTGTCATGTCCACACATCTCTTATTTCGCGCGAAAAGTCAACACTGTCTGAGGTCACGGGCACGAGGTTACACTGCGCATGCGTCGAACCGTGCGACGCACACGCACCGAACCGAGACAAGCGAACCGAACGTTTCGGATGTTTTTTCATGTACCGTGCCACCCCTAATATCTTACCAGTTATTTTGAAGCGCTTAATATAAGCTTGTGTCATGTTTAGAACAAATTGTACTATGTTCTTTCACTGCAGGAGCTCACACTGCGTACTCCGCTATTTTTCAGATGTGCTCGTATCAAACTACTGTATCGATATAAACGGTATTGCCTCATTCCATATCGTTTAAAAAAAATCGATATACTGTAGCCTACAAACTCGATTTAATTACCGCCCAGCCCTGCTAGGAATGTCCTCTTTCTCGTATCAGCCTCGTAGTTCTTTGACATTTTAACACGTTATAAATAACCTGAAGTAACATTGACACTCTTCGCGCCACTGTATGACGTTTGCTGTTTGTTTTGCTGATGGCCATTCACTGGCCCGCGCGGGCCAGTGACTGGGCCAGTGACTGGCCAATCAACTAGCCCGACATACTCTTTTACTGGCCCCGGGCCATCGGGCCATTGCTTATGTCGAGCCCTGCCTTGTCTATATGATCCAAAGTTATGTTCAATACAAAATCTCTATGCAATTCGCCATAGTAGGAAAAACGTCTGCGGTTACTATTGTAACCTCGGTTCCCTGAGAGTGGTAACCCTACATTGCGTAGCTAACGCTGCGGGAACTCCTCCCTTCTCCACTTTTGTTGAAATCTTAAATGCAAACGCCAGCTTGGAACAGCTGGCCAATTGTCGTGAAATATGCAAATACTGACAGGCTCGCAGGCAGTATAAAATGCATGATTTTTTGCATCAGAATCACGACTGAACACTGCACAGCTGGTCAAACAGCGAACACGGCGCCTAACGCAATGTCTCGTTCCCGTCTCTCAGGGAGGAGGTGTAAGTCTCCAATGCGCTTTGCAGAGGCGAAATCAAGGAGCAAAGCCGTTTTCAAGGAGAGCTCCTTTACAGCAATTGAAGCTAGGTGCTCGAACGGCGGTTGAAAGAGAGCCATCAAAACTAGAGCTAGATCCCACGGTGGCACCGATGGCAGACGGTGCTCTTTGACAGTATAGTGTCCCTGTCACTATACTGGGGCGTTAGGACCCACACAGACCACAGGGTGATCCCCCCTACTGGTCTCACTAACACCTCTACCAGCAGCAATCTGTTTTTTTCAGGAGGTCTCCCATCCAGGTACTGACCAGGCTCAGCCCTGCTTAGCTTCAGTGGGCAATCAGTCTTGGGCTACAGAGTGATATGGCTGCTGGCAGTGTGAATGTTGTCGGTTCGAATCAGTACATGCTGCTGCTCCAACCTTGACCGAAAAGCTTCCAGGGCTAAGAACACCGCCTTTAATTCCAGACAGTATATGTGCCACTCTCTCTGTGATTCCGACCACAGACCTGAGGCAGGCACACCAAAGCACACTGCTCCCCATTCTGAGGTCGATGCATACGTCGAGACCACGGTGCATTGTGTCACTAGTCCCAAAGGAACTCCTGGGCTGAACATATCCGCCATTAGAGACACGCTCTATCGCTCCTTTTTCGAGAAGACTGAGAAATTCCTGTCTTAGAACGGGGGAGATTTGGGGCAATGTCAGGGACGGGACTACGGCATTGAAGCATGGTCTGCGTCTGAACTGAAGAGAATATCAGTGTTGAATTATTCCCAGTAGCCATGGTGAAACGCCCGGAATAGCCCTCCACGCATCTAGGAAATGACACAACGGTCGCGTTAGTTCTACGGCCGCCGTTGCCCTTGGTGTTGTGGTTAGATTGGAGCCCTGCCCCAGCGAGGCTAGCAGCACTGGCGGGGAAACGGCTCGTGGAGGAGAGGCTGGCAGCCGATCGAATTTTCTCCTCCTCTTGACTGATACGTCAGGTTGAAGGCTTGGTAGCCGAGGCAGGCGCGAAAAGGACAGGTAAGCGTGATGACGGCGACGCAGAACTCATGTTTGTCGGATGGGTCGATGAGGCCCGCAAAAATCTGGCAAGTTGAAGCCATCGGAGCTTGGAGAAAAAGGTTGCTAGTCCTCCTGGTGCAGCAACTTCCACAATGGCAGTGCCCAAGCATTTTTTTGTATGGCCCAGCACTGTCAGTATTTGCATACTTCGCGACAATAATTGCATACTGTGATTGTTCAGTTTTGTTGACGGGGGGGCATGGATTGTTTGGTTTTGTTTCAGGGGGGTCTTACATGTGCTTCATGAGGCACACACGCACATTTGCACACACACGCATGGTTTTTCGCTCTCTCCCTCTCTGCCGTGCGCACGCTAAACAGTTTGGAGCTTGCGAGCTCTAGATTCCGGGAGATTTGAACTCATTTGCGGGCATCAGGGAGCCACTATCAATATGCGGGAGACTCCCGGAACTTCCGGGAGACTTGGGATGTCTGAGTCTATGGGACTTTTTTTTGGCCGATTTATTATGAAGGTAAAATGTTGACATAAAGAATCGCATGCGCAGGGTAAGATTTGTGAAAGTGTACATTAGATTGCAAGCGTAAATTAAATTTAATTTCCTAGCTAGCTGGCTACGATTTCAGTACAGTAATATCTAAGATCCTTGCTCCTTCTCAACTCTCTGGTAATATTCTATTCATAAAATACAACCAATAGTACGGTAATATTAAATCTTACTTGTGAAAAGTAATTCCCCAAGCCCTGTTTGCGATGGTCTGCCGATTTGAGCATGAATATGCTGCACAGTACTCTGGCATCTTGCTTTCTTCAGCTGTGCAACTAGGAGTACGACCGGTTCAAGATGGCGGCCATATTTCTTGCGCCCAGCGGCCAATAGGGCGTCTAGCTCTATATATGTTTATGGCAATAACAATAGTGATGCCTTCCCTTTGGCAGGGACCACTAACTAGTTGAAGTACTGCACTAAATGTAAAAAAAAAACATATGTTTACAGTTTGCAGTCCAAATAGTGATGTGTGTTTTTCATACATATTGTAAATAGGATATGCTATTTGTAATCAAGATAAAATATCAGAAGTTTGCTATTTGCACTTGATGAAAATAGACATTGCTTTTTAATTTTTTACACAATAAAAGATTGTACTGAAGTATTTGCTGCCTCTTTTTTTTCTCAGATTTGATAAAGGCGTTTTTGATGAAGGCGTTTTTGATGAAGAGGATCAAAAATCTGCTGTCCAGTTTCTGCTGAATATGATGGTTTTAGCACCAGATTGTGATACAGATACTAGAGAAAATTACTCTGAACTATTAACATCTGTGTGTAGCTATGGATCATTTCCCTTTGATGAAAATAATAGCAAGACATTTCATCAGTGTGATTTCCTGCTGGATCTGTGTTCACATGTGAAGGACTATGAGACTCAAACAGGCAGGAGTGTCCTTCCAGCATTACAGCCAGTTTATCAATCAGTGTCTACAGTCTGGTGTATAGACCTAATAGAGAGAAAGAGCTCCTTCCTCCTAGAAGTGCTGAAACTGCAAACAGAGAAGAAACCAGTAGAGCTGAGAGGCTGGTCAGTTGATGTGAGAGAAGTGAGGGGATTCCTCCAGTGTCTGCCCTACATCTCACAGCTCAGGTGAGATAATATTTTATTGTGTAAAATCAAATTTTATGTAAATCTGTTATATTATTTAGTGTTGGTTGGCTTGTAGTTTATGTTGGCTGTTTTTTTGTTTTTTTTAATGATAAATGACTGAATTGTTACCTCCACCAATTAAATCTTCTCTTGCTTTCCTACTAAACACAACTTATAGATTTGCCCCTCAGAATCAGAACGAATCATTTAAAGAGTGGGAAAGAAGAAAGCAGATATTCACATTATATATGTGTCAGCAAGCTGCTGTCCATCAGACAAACTCTGTATTGACAACAGCAGAGACACTTCTGTCATCTGTGAATTATGAGAGATGTGATTTCCTGCTGGATCTGTGTTCATATGTGAAGGACTATGAGACTGAAACAGGCAGGAGTGTCCTTCCAGCATTACAGCCAGTTTATCAGTCAGCTCCTGCAGTCTGGAGAATTTATCTCTCAGAGAGAAAGAGCTCCATCCTCCTAGAAGTGCTGAAACTGCAAACAGAGAAGAAACCAGTAGAGCTGAGAGACTGTACAGATGAAGAGAGTGAAGTGAGGGGATTCCTCCAGTGTCTGCCCTACATCTCACAGCTCAGGTGAGATAATATTTTATTGTGTAAAATCAAATTTTATGTAAATCTGTTATATTATTTAGTGTTGGTTGGCTTGTAGTTTATGTTGGCTGTTTTTTTTTTTTTTTTAATGATAAATGACTGAATTGTTACCTCCACCAATTAAATCTTCTCTTGCTTTCCTACTAAACACAACTTATAGATTTGCCCCTCAGAATCAGAACGAATCATTTAAAGAGTGGGAAAGAAGAAAGCAGATATTCACATTATATATGTGTCAGCAAGCTGCTGTCCATCAGACAAACTCTGTATTGACAACAGCAGAGACACTTCTGTCATCTGTGAATTATGAGAGATGTGATTTCCTGCTGGATCTGTGTTCATATGTGAAGGACTATGAGACTGAAACAGGCAGGAGTGTCCTTCCAGCATTACAGCCAGTTTATCAGTCAGCTCCTGCAGTCTGGAGAATTTATCTCTCAGAGAGAAAGAGCTCCATCCTCCTAGAAGTGCTGAAACTGCAAACAGAGAAGAAACCAGTAGAGCTGAGAGACTGTACAGATGAAGAGAGTGAAGTGAGGGGATTCCTCCAGTGTCTGCCCTACATCTCACAGCTCAGGTGAGAGTCTCATGGGGAACAGACAAACTTCTTGATTATTGTATTCAGTGCTCACAATAAAAAAGTTAAACACTCAAAAAAAATATATTTTGGCTTTTATTAACTTTTTTATGTCAACAGGTTCCATAAATTAACTTTTTTATGTCAACAGGTTCCATAAATTAACTTTTTTATGTCAACAGGTTGCACATAACTGGGTTACGTTAAACAAACATAATCTGTTCATGTAACTTCAACACACTCAAATAAATTATATGTTGGCTTTAATTAACTTTTTTATGTCATCAGGTTCTGATATGTTGGCTTTAATTAACTTTTTTATGCCAACAGGTTCTGATATGTTGGCTTTAACTTTTTTATGTCAACAGGTTGCACATAACTGGGTTACGTTGAAGCAGTGTTAAAGTTAATGAGATAATTAAGTGAATAATTGAGTGATGATTGAGCATTATTGAAGACACCTGATGTTAACAAGCAGAATCACTGAAGGAGTAAACCGGAATTTAAAGTCGCCATTATGGAGATCAGTGTTTATTTTAGTTGGGCTCTTGACCCTCACATCATTAACTTTATATTTTATTTGGCTACTGTACATGAGTTATAACAGCCAGATGATCAAATAGAAAAGGTGATCTGATGGTGTTGGTTGTGTTTTAACATAATCATTATATCACAATCATTTGACCTGAATCACTGAACTCATATAGAACCCAATTTCTGTGTTAAGTTTACCTTATGGATTATAGCAGCACTGTCCTTGTAGAGCATACCATTTTTAGCCTTTTCAATGAAATCCAAATGATCAAATCAATAAAAAAGAAACAAAAAGAAACTTCTAAAAAATAAAATAGTTTATGTAGACATCAAGAACATCATACACAGACATCAAGAATCAGACTGTGAATATCAACAATGGTGACAATTATAAAGCATGTTGCAGTGCATTCTGGGTGCCACCAATCAAAACTCATTCATGGCTCCCATCATGCATTGCTGCATGAATAAATAATGAGCTTATGTTCAGAGGTGATCTGTTTGTCACCATTGCTGAGATTCATACGCTAATTCTTGATGTCTGTGTGTGTGATTATGGTAACCTAAAATTCAGGTTTTCTCCTTCAGTGATTCTGCTTGTTTACATCAGGTGTCTTCAATAATGCTCAATCATCACTCAATTATTCACTTAATTATATCATTAACTTTAACACTGTTTCAGTGTTCATTTAACACTCAGCTCAGAGTTTAATTGGGTCGCTTAAAATTACTTAATTCCATTATGTTGAAGTTACATGAACAAATTATGTTTGTTTAACGTAACCCAGTTATGTGGAACCTGTTTACATAAAAAAGTTAATTAAAGCCAGCATATCATTTTTTTGAGTGTATGTTGGGTAGACAATATACAGTTCTTCTTGAATGTTTTGTGAACCCCTTTCAGAATCTTTGAAAATGTGAACAATTTTACCAAAATAAGAGGGATTATACAAAATGCATATTATTTTTTATTTGGTGTTGTCCTGAATAAGATATTTTACATAAAGCGGTTTACATAGTCCACAAGCCAGTATCTTTTGCATATTTGAACCCTTTCCAGCAGTGACTGTATGATTTTGAGATCCATCTTTTCACACTGAGGACAATTGAGGAATGCAAACACAACTATTAAAAAAGATTCAAACATTCACTGATGCTCCAGATGGAAACATGATGCATTAAGAGCCGGGGGTGAAAGCTTTTGAACAGGATGAAGATGTCCAAATTTTTCTTATTTTGTTTAAAGGGACTATGTGTAGTTTTTTAGGTATTTTATTATCTAAAATCAGTATTTTTATTCATAAATATGTCCTCAATGATGTACAAATACCTCTGCCAATTATCTGACTGATCCTCGTAAATGAAGAATTTATTATCTTTATATATACATGTGACGGGTAGGTCCACGGAGGCTTCCATGTCATTCCACCATCTTGAAAAACTATAATAGCAGAGAGGGTCAAAAAGTACTAGGCCAACACGTTTCCACAACGCGTTTTCATTCAGAGCCAGCGTCACGTCACTGAAAGCAGCAGAAACGGAGGAGCAGAGCAGTGAGAGGCGCTTGCCACTGCCCCGGCAAGTTTAAAAGGCTGCATTGCACTGTTATTATTCATAGTGTAACATTCGTTTGTTCGTTGTCAAGTTGCAGTTTGTTTGAAATAACAAACCTGTTCACCCGAAGGAAAACTCGACGAAGTACTGTTAGAAGACATCCTGTCATAGCTTTTTGGTACAAAACAGCTACCGTAGATGCAACACGCATTTGAAAAAGCGAGGCGCTGGAGAGCACAATTCGTTTGAATGCAAAATACAATTTCACCGCTAGATGGGAGAAATTACTACACAATGTCCCTTTAAATATATATATTTTTCATTTATACTGCCCTTCTGAAGCAACAGAAGATACTAACATGTTTCCCTGAAGACAAATTAAGTTAAATTAAGAGCCCCCACCACCCCCGGCTCTTAATGCATCATGTTTCCACCTGGAGAATGTTTGAATCTTTTTTAATAGTTGTGTTTGAGTCCCTCAATTTTCCTCAGTGTGAAAAGATGGACCTCAAAATCATACAGTCACTGCTGGAAAGGGTTCAAATATGCAAAAGATGCTTGAAAACTGAAGAATTTGCGGGACCTGGAGGATTTTTCTGAAGAACATTGTGCATGTAACCCTCTTACTCAGTGTGCTCCCCCAAATGTCTCTGCGTTGTGTTTGTGTGATGGATTAATGAGGAGGACACCAAGATCGTGGCTGTCACAGCAGTGAAGCTTTCGTTTATCTGGGCTCACACACATCAAAGAACTGCAGCAGCTTTCCACAAGGAAATAGAACTGTTAGTTACCAATATCAAAATAACAATGCATACAAAATTATAAAACGAATTATAGTTTTAGCTGCAGTTATATTAACCTTAAATCACAGGGGTTCTCAAACACGGGAAAAATAATTTTCAGCATATGACAATTAAAGTTAAATGTCAGATGCATCCAAAATACAAAGAATAAAACTCCAGAATACTCAGATAAATGTTAACCACAATACAATATACAGAAAAATATACCCCACCACATGGAATTTAAAACACATTAAATAATATCAGAAATAAAAAAAACATCCATCGAAAATAACTGCATATATAGGCTAATATATTTTAGTTAACATCTTTAACAGCAATATATTTCTTCAAATAGCATGGATGGCCAAAATAATTTAAGAAATGTAATAGATTTATTAGAGAACAGTGATAACCCTCCTTATCTTTCCACAAGGAAATAGAACTGAATTAATACCATAGACAGTAAAAGAAATGGACACAGCGACCCCCTTGATTTTAACGGAGAAAAGTGAAGCCCATTAGAGCACTCACTTCCTGCGCAGGCTCAAACTGAGCGTGACGACAGTCTGACAGTTGTAAATCTTCTAGTAGTTGTGCCAAGACAAATCTGAATCACCTAATTCCTCAAAAACGTTGTTGAAATATTTCAGGGTGTCCGCGGGTCCTTAAAAAGTCTTAAATTAGATTTAAAAAATTTAAGGCCTTAAAAAGTCTTATTTTTACTTATGAAAGGTCTTAAATTTTCGATGGCAATTTGACTTAGACATATCTAAATGTTTTCCAAATTAAAACTATCTAATTAGCGTACTTTTTTATTTATTATTCGTTCTTTGTGGATTTGCTTGTTCACGTGACATTTCGCGTCTCATTCGCGCCAGCATTACGTCTGTTTCCTGCACGCGAAACAGCAGGAGAGAAGAAAGCTGGTTAATTTCAGTTCAATTGTAAGTTCATTCTTTATGTGCGTAGTGGTGTGCGATGTGTATTGTCTATTATGATATTGTAATTATTGTTTTACTTTAACGTTAACTATGTTGGAGGGCGCACTGCGAGCTGACATCGCACTTGTCTCTCATGCTTGCTTTCACTGCGTGATGTGTCAGTGCAGTTATGTATGTTCCCTAATAGACGTATAAAGTTTTTGTATTTTATATATCATATGTTGTTATCATACAATATTACATCAGCAAGAGGGCTGTTTTCCCGTGCACAATAGGAAATATGATATTTATTTTATATAACAGTTAAATTAACATTGTTACATTTTAGAAACAATATTGTCAATATTGTTTGTTTTCTCTTTATTTCGCTGACGAGAATTTCAAAATGAAACCGTAGCAGAGTCTCAATGCAAAAGACAGCGATGATTTCTTGACTGAAATCCGCGTTTTGAACGAATCATTCTAACGATTCAATGAACAATCATTTGCACTTCCTGAATGAATCAGCCGTTTGAACAAATCGGTTGAATGAATGACTCCCTGAGACAGTGATTTGCCGCCACCTACTGGCGGGTTTAGTTTCACATTTAAAGTACCCTGTAATTAAAATGTTACAATTAGAAATCAGTTCATATTTAAATATTGAATTAA
Organism: Gila orcuttii; assembly: GCA_026230005.1. Classification (NCBI taxonomy): domain Eukaryota; kingdom Metazoa; phylum Chordata; class Actinopteri; order Cypriniformes; family Leuciscidae; genus Gila; species Gila orcuttii. The sequence goes on from JAPDVR010000009.1 coordinate 18,427,462, forward strand.
GAATTGAATATCTCATAGCTCTATTTATGCAATTGTATGGAGTGTAAATATATGGGTGGTGATGGCGCAGTGGATAAGACACATACCTTTGGTGTGAGAGACTCGGGTTCGAATCCACTGTAAAGCCTGTTTTATGCTTCTGCGTCGAATCGACGGCGTACCCCCGCAGACCCCTCTGCGTCGCCGCGAACCCCTCTCCGACCCCTACGCCGTAGCTCGACGTGCACCTTCAAAAAATTGTAACTACGTGTCGAGGCGACGCAGACCGCAAGGGTTGTGATTGGTCAGATGCACCGCGATGCAACACAACCTGACGCAAAACCATAAAACGGCAACGACGCCGTAGGAGTGACGACGTAGCTACGCCGTGGAGTTGACGCAGAAGCATAATGAGGCCTTAAGACACCAATGTGTCCCTGAGCAAGACACTTAACCCCTAGTTGCTCCAGAGGTGTGCGACCTCTGAAATATAGCAATTGTAAATAAATGTAAATGTAAATATATTAATGCCAGTTCTGATGCTGCTTCTGTGTCTCTGCACTGCAAAGATGGATTTTGATTTAATGATTTAATTTAACTGGTAACAGTGGTATTGTGTTATTATTCTAATATAATTTAATTTGAATGTTCGAATTTGACATAAAAGTTGATTTTTTTTTTACCTCTAAGTAATTTTTTTTTTAAAAAGTTCATATATGGGTGAAAATGCCCCTGGAACTCAATTTAAGGTTGCAAATATTGCCCTTTAATAAAAAATGTTAATTTCTTTCACTGCTGTGAACTGACCACTGCATAGAATATGAAAAATATGAATATCTTCGTGAGTCAGCTGTCAACAACAGGCCTAAACCAGCCATGGTACCAGTACACAAACACAATCAGTAAAATATCATCTAATTATCATCGACAAAACTTTGAAAATATTGAGACATATATTTGTCAATATTGCGCACCCCTAATGTAAGGTATTAATTTTGATTTCTTCAGGTCTTAAAAATGTCTTAAAAAGCCGTAAATTTGACTTTAAAAAGTGTGCAGATACCCTGTATTTTGTCCTGTTGCTTTTATGGACTCTCTATCTATGGGCTTCTCCCTTGACTTTATTTCTCCATGTCCCTCCGATTGCCTCATAGACAGTAAAAGATTGCCTGCGAGCTTCTCCTCCTGTCTATACGGTAATTTCTCTAATAATGTGCGACAGAAAGTCGCGTGGTTATGACGCAATCGTCAGCCTATTTTTACAAAAACGGCTTCTACGGGGCCATAACGTAAGATACAAAGTAATGGAGCCTTTTATACATTGTCGTGTTTCTTTAGAAATAAATAATGGACAAATGAAGTCTTTGGACGCCTCAGATGTAAAGTTATTCGCTGTCAAATTGACGCCAAAATGAATGGGAGTCAATGGAATGCTAACAGCAGGTGAAGTTCTGCTACTATGGCGGCTCCCGCGAGGCTTCAGTTTACGGCTGATGGATTACCCCCTTGCTTAATTCATGGGTTTCAGTCACGTGACTTTTGGTCGATATTGTCCCCACCACTTTTGAAACATCTCGCGGCACGGATGTACCAATAAAAATAAATTAAACATCTCCAGTTAACTTGCAGAGCATGCATTTCGTTCGTTTGTTAAATAAGAGGTGATCTAGCACGCTGAAATGTGTTGTTTTTTAAATCAAGTGGTCGTTGACTCTGCTATCAGTGGTGCAGATACAGTGTTCTCTTGTGACTCGCACACACCGAACAGTCTTCACATGGACGCGCGCTTTAATCTGTTGTGGAGACTCTCTATTTGTACCGGTGAAATCACAAAATAAAATGCACACAAATGCCTCCCTGATTGATATACAACCACTGATAAACATAATCGGTTTTAATAAGGGGAAAAAAACTATACGAGTATACTATACTATGGCAAACTTATTATTATCCTATTAACGTTACCATCATCAGTGGTTCATCTTCGATAGCACAATATATACAATTATGCAGTAGCCTAATATTTGTATGAAATTGTGAAACATTACCTAGTCAATGGACATCTTCGGAGTCTAGGAGGGGGGTATCGGGCTGTGCGTGCAGAGACGCTCTGCATGAGTGGTATTTACGACAGTAACGTTAAATACAAGTACTCTACAGTGACTTTAGGGGTTCCTGCATAGTGTGCCTTTAAAGTACATGTTGGATTGTCAGATCTATTTATTTATTCACGTGAATATTCTCTGTACTAACAATATATAATTAAACCCAATGTACTATTTAAATCGTACATAAACACATCTGATTTATGATTTAGCATTGTTTTAAATGCCCCCTTGAAGAAAATGTTCTTGATAACAGGAAGGGTAAGTGGCACTCTATTAATCAAGCGATATTAACGTTACACCAGTAATCGCTGAATTGCTGAACATAAAAGCATCGCTGAATTGAATTGCTAATAATGTCGGTAAAGCACATCTCTTGTATTATCAGTGACGTTTGGACACCTTTATTTTCAATTCTCATTTATTGCGTGCTGAGGGCACGCAAGGTCTCTCACTCTCTCGCTCTCTGCCACGCGCTGCACGGTTTCGAGCACATACAGTATATGTTCTGTCTCGCATGCGCGGCTCTAGATTCCAGGAGATTTGAACTAATTTACGGCCATCAGGAAGCCGCTATCAATATGCGGGTTTTTTATAGGTTACTTTTCTTTAAAGGGGTCATGAACTAGCTTTTTAAAAAATGTTATATTGTTGTCTGAGGTCAACTTATGACGTTCGCTTGATTTTTACATTCAAAAACATCAAAATGAATAAGTAATAGGCTATTTTCTACCCTAGTTTTGAGCCTAGCTCAAAAACGCTCGGTTTTTATGGGCGTCTCGCATTGAAGACTTGGAAGTAAACGCCCACTGCTGTGAGTGGATAACAGTTTTGCATATTATAAGGAGTTTGAACTCACTCGTCAGTAACGATTAGACTGATACACATGTACACATAATTATTAGATATCAAACGATCTGTAACAGTGCAATACTAGCCTATCAGATTATTATTATTTTTTAAATAAAAATTTTACTCACATAAGTGTGTTGCACCATTCCTGTCAGATCCAATATAGAAGGCACAGCACCGTTTTCTAATCTTAATCGGTCTGCAAATCCAGTCTCGACCTGTGTCTTGTTTACAAAACAATCCTCAGTGAAATGAAGCGAACAAACGGACAATGTTTTACCCACATCAGCTGGAACGTCATTAAAAATAAAATTTAACCAAGCATTCCTATTGGAATCCAGAGGAAGCTTATGCAGCGACTGTCTTCTTCCTCAACCAGGCACTGCACAATATTTTGTAAATGTCATGTTTATTGCTCGGTAGCTCGATCCGGTTTGTCATCACGAGGTAGGCCCATGTTATTTAGCTATGCGTGTAATGCGCGAATCGGTGGGCGGGGCTAAAGTAGCCGTGTTGAAGTAGTCGTTGATCTTCTTCAGCGGGGGTGGTGTTTTATCCTCTTTGACGTCATAGTTCCCCACTTTGAAAAACGAGTCGTTTGCTGAGCCTGGTGTCAATAAAAGCATTTATTGGACTAACAAGGACGTTTTCAGTTCTGAAATTTACAGGATATTCTTATAATATGATGACCTCTTAGATGTCAAAAGCTCAAGGAAAATTTGATTTCTCAGTTCATCACCCCTTTAAACAATTCAGCGCAACTCCAAAAAGGAGGACAAATGAGTGTCCGGCTTGAGGCTGTGCCGGACGCCGGACAGGGGGTTTAAAATCCGGACTGTCCGGCCAAAATCCGGATGTATGGCCACCCTAATACTGAAGCAGGAAACAACATCATTCAGCTAAACATATAACTAAGGTTACTAATGTAGATATAGATAGCGGTGTAAAATAAGGTTATACGTGTTCTAATTGTAAACTACATGTTTTAATTTAGCTAGCTAACCTGTAATTTGCTAATTTTACTTTTATTTAAATTTCCAGGTCAATGTTAATTTCTCAACATTTCTTTGTGATTTGCTGTTATCACAGTTTACAGCAAAGCAGATAGACGGCATGTTGCAGTTCGGTCCTACAAATGGCGGTGTTGTGCCGAATTTTGACCCCCGCCAAATTATTACCCCCCTAGCATTGGTAGGTTTAGGATTAGTTGTGGGGGAGGGATTAGGATTAGGGGTGGGGTTAGGATTAGGGAATCAGGTACTGACTTCAAGGAGGGGGTAATAATTTGGCAGGGGGTCGAAATTCAGCACAACAGGTGCCGCACCACTGTGTGACGTCACATGAAATCTAAGAATAGGGAGTGAGCAGGCTCTCCGTAGACGGGCTCTAAGTGTGATCAAATTTTTATTCAATACTGATCATGACTATTTTATACCAGTTACATAAAAAGGTAGATTGGTGTAATTTAAATCTGAAAAAAAGTAAGTCCGATTAGCGCTAACTAATAGCTATTTGTTCAGACTAGTTCTTATAACACAGTTTTAACTAAGCGTCTCTGTTTCTGCATCTGGCCGCTGACAGTCGTGTTGTGAGTAAATCTATTGTTCAAATCCTTCTCTCACTCTTGTTCAGTCAGTCTCTGTAGAGATTGATTTTGTTGATGTATTTCTATTGTATCAGCTTCATGCAGCTCACAGTACTATATATATATATATATATATATATATATATATATATATATATATATTTATATATATATATATATATATATATTTATATGTATATATATATATAAATATATATATATATATATATATATATATATATATATATGTGGTTAGAATCGAGATACAATGGGGTTTTGCATAGTAAATATCACACAATACTTTATCAAATATTTGCAAGTAGAGATGCACCGATTGATCGGCTGGTGATCGGAATCGGACGATTTTCACGTGATCGGCCATGATCGGCGACCGGCCGGTCAGTCTGATATATTCCGATTTTATGCCGGTCAAATGCACTCGGGCGCCGCATGATCAACATTGCGCAGCATCAGCATCACACGTGCACACGGAACGCACATGTAGGAAACCTCTGAAGTAGGCCAGTGAGCAGCGCAGATTTTTTTTCCGGCGTGCATGTTAATCAATGAGTGCATTCACACCGAGAGCAGGAGCAGCGCGTGAGCAGCAGTGAAGCGGGAGTTTCGGCGCAGTCTATTTTTGCTGCTCTGCTCGCGCTCAATTTAAGTGAATGCACACTTTTGTTGGACAAAATAAATATGATTTCAACACAAAAAGTGCCCAAAATGCACAGAATTTGCATGTCTGGTGTGTTTGAACAAGAACTGGAGTAGGCTATGTCAGAAAAGAAAATGAAGACTCAAAAATATTTATTGAAAATTTACCCATTTAAACTTGTTAGGGCCCAAGCCTTGAAAAGGCGAAGGCCCTATTGTTTTCCTAAGGATTATTCTTTATTATTATTAGTGCCCTAGCCTTGAAAAGGCGAAGGCCCTATTGTTTTCCTTAGGATTATTTATTATTTATTAGGGCCCAAGCCCTGAAAGGGCGAAGGCCCTATTGTTTTCCTTAGGATTATTATTAGGGCCCAAGCCCTGAAAGGGCGAAGGCCCTATTGTTTTCCTTAGGATTATTAGGGCCCAAGCCCTGAAAGGGCGAAGAGCCCTATTGTTTTCCTTAGGATTATTATTTATTTTTTTTCTATTTTTCTTACGACTATTCGGGCACTTTTGGGGCCCTTAACGTGCCCGAAAACTCTTGAAACTTTGCACGCGGGTGAGAACCCGCGGCCATCAGGGTCGGGCTGGGCGTGGCAGGGGGGCTAGACAGCGCCCCCTGGAACGGGGTCCGAAGACTTGGTCCATAAATCAAACACGCTTGCGTGTAAGAATATGAAACTCGGTACACATATAGATCTCATCGGTTCATATATACCTCATACTCTTACTTTTTACCCCAGCCCAACAGGAAGTCGGCTATTTAGGGTTGTTTGTAAAACGCATGCAATGGAATTTAAAGTACTTCTCCTAGAGAATTCAAAGAAATGGCACAAAACTCGGTCAGCATGAAGTCAATACATTGAGGATGAAAAATTGCCAGGGGATTTTTGATATCTCGAACGGTTTGGCCGTGGCGAGGAAACGAAATTATGGCGAGAAACGTGAAACAGGAAGTGTGTTATAACTTCAGCATACATTAACTGATCTTGATGAAACTTCAGCAGTGTGTTCGCTGTAAGAGGCCGATCACATGGATGTGACTATTGTGAGTTAAAGTCATAGCGCCACCAACTGGCAGCAGGAAGTGTGTCACTTTCAAAATGCTTTGAAATCACCCTCTTATTTTTACCCGATTTGCTTCAAACTTCATCTGTATAATGTAAACACACGCCAGATGTAGACCTGTGAAAGGATTATTTAATATCTAAGATAATGTTGCCATGGCAACAGATCAAACTTTAATATATTCTTGTTTGATGCTTTTGAGACTCTTAGCATGCTTGAAATTGCATGAAACTCGATAGACACATCACATTTATTAGCCAGTAGACATGTGCAAAGTTTCAGAAACGGGCGTGGTGCAGGGGCTCAGTAGCGCCACCTTTTGACAAAAGTGGGGGGGTTCGTTTTATCTACAGTAACAAAACTCGGTATGTATATTGTACTCTTCAAGCCGGACAACTTTCTAATTTAAAGTCATTAGCTCAGACCAACAGGAAGTCAGATATTTTGGTTTGAATGTGGATGTTTTGGAGAATTTTCTCTTCCTCTCTCTCTGACCCTACATCTCTCCGTGTGTTTGAGGGGAGGGGGATTTGTCTGCTGAGTGAGAATGCTTTTATTTTTGTTTTTCAAGGTTTTGGGGCCCTTAACGTGCTTGAAAACTCTTGAAACTTTGCACACAGGTCAGAACCCGCGGCCATCAGGGCCGGGCTGAAGCTGGTACCCGGGCGTGGCAGGGGGGCTCGACAGCGCCCCCTGGAATGCGATTCAAACACTTGTCCATATATCAAACATGCTTGCATGTAATAATATGAAACTCGGTACATATTTAGATCTCATCGGGCCGAACAACTTTCGTGCTCTAAGTTTAACGACAGCTCAACAGGAAGTCAGCTATTATGGGTTGTTTGGAAAATGCATGCTTTTATTTTTTATATACTTCTCCTAGAAAATTAATCCAAACACCACGAAACTCGGTCAGCATGAAGTCAAGACATTGAGGATGCTAAATTGCCAGCGGATTTTTGATATCTCGAACGGTTTGGCCGTGGCGAGGAAATGAATTTATGACTAAAAAAGGACAAATAAAGTGTGTTATAACTTAGTTAGTTTTACATACAGTTACAAAACTTGGCGTGTATATTGTTCTCTTCAAGCCGAACAACTTTCTAATTTACAGTTATTAGCTCTGACCAACAGAAAGTCAGATATTGTGGTTTGAATGTGGATTCTGAGAATTTTCTCTCCCTCTCTCTGACAGAGAGAGTGTTCCCTGCCATTCTCTGTGTGTGTGTGTCTGTGTAGGGAGGGTGAGAAGGAGGGGGGGGGGGGTCTCTTCGGGTGATATTACATATGCGACTGAGGATGTTGTGTTTTATTGCGAGTGTACACAAATATAAGTAAACAGTTTGCAGTCTGAATGATGTCCTGTATGAAAAAAATGACGGAGTATGTTTCCACTGTTCACACACACACACAGTTGGATCGCGACCGCGCCTCTCTCTCTCACACACACGCGCGCACACACACACACACACACAGTTCGATCGCGCCCACGCCCCTCTCTCTCTCACACACACACACAGTTTGATGGCGCGCGCCTCTCTCTTAAGCTGGAGTGTGTGTGTGCGCGAGAGAGAGGTGCGCTGGCGCGATCGAACTGTGTGTGTTTGTGTGTGTGTGTGAGAGAGAGAGAGAGAGAGAGAGAGAGAGAGGCGCGGGTGCGATCGAACTGTGTGTGTGTGAGAGAGAGAGCGAGAGAGAGAGAGAGAGAGAGAGGCGCTGAAATCATTTTATACGGAAATCAATTATTTATAATTCAGATGAGAATAAAGTTAGTGTTAATTAAAATTAAGGAACATTTAGTTTTTCTGTTCTGAATATCATTAAAAAAGAAAAGGCAGAGACAACATAATGATAAATAATCTTAAGATATTATATCGTATGCTATGTGTTGTGAATACACCCATGTTAAACATTAAAATTTACTTCCATTGCATATCGTAGAACTCATAAGCGTAAAATATAATTACATTAATAAACCTGTACAAAGACCTCCAGATAAATACTGGGCTTCTATATTTACACATTTAAGTGCTGCAAAACATATTGAGCTATGACATCCTACGACATTAAAAATTATTCTATATTTAAATTATCTCATATATGTAGCTATTGTGGTTCACGATCATAGGCCCTGTCCCAAATGGCACACTTCATATGAATTTTCGGTCTTGTTGTGTAGTTATTTCATGTGTCCGTTAAATCCATGAGACTGTAGGGTGTCTCATTTTTCATTTTAGGTTTTAGAAGATTTTCACGCATACTTTGTGGTTGATATATGCCCTCGATGCGCACTTTTGCAGAGCCCACACTGATGCAAGCTCTACAGCACACAACAGTCAAAGCAGGGTTATGTTTTTGCACGTCGTGCACAATAACCCTAAAGGCACCGGGGTGGCGGCTTGTTTATATATATATATATAAATATAGCTGCGAGCAGCGATGAAGGGCCAAAGCCGGTGGCACCACCATCCCGGTGCCTTTAGGTAACTAAAGGCACCGGGGTTGCGGTGCCACCGGCTTGGGCCCGTAATCGTTGCTCACAGCTATATTTATTATTATTATTCTTCTTCCGACTTATTATTATTATTTTACTACCTTTTGGGCACTTTTGGGGCCCTTAACGTGCTCGAAAACTCTTGAAACTTTGCACACGGGTCAGAACCCGCGGCCATCAGGGCCGGGCTGAAGATGGTACCCGGGCGTGGCAGGGGGGCTCGACAGCGCCCCCTGGAACGGGATTTGAACACATGTCCATTATATCAAACACGCTTGCATGAATTAATCTGAAAATCGGTACACATATAGATCTCATCGTTTCATATATCCTTCGTACTCTTACTTTTTACGCCAGCCCAACAGGAAGTCGGCTATTATGGGTTGTTTGGAAACTCGTGCTCAGGAATTTGAAACACTTCTCCTAGGGGATTCACCCGATCGTCACCAAACTCGGTGTGCATGAAGTCAAGACATTGAGGATGAAAAATTGCCAGGGGATTTTTGATATCTCGAACGGTTTGGCCGTGGCGAGGAAACAAATTTATGGCGAATAATGGAAACAGGAAGTGTGTTATAACTTCTGCATACATTGACTGATCTTGATGAAACTTCAGAAGTGTGTTCGCTGTAAGAGGCCGATCACATGGATGTGACTATTGTGAGTCAAAGTTATAGCGCCACCAACTGGCAGCAGGAAGTGTGTCACTTTCAAAATGCTTTGAAATCACCCTCTTATTTTTACCCGATTTGCTTCAAACTTTATGTGTATAATGTAAACACACGGCAGATTTAGACCTGTGAAAGGATTATTGATTTCTTAGATACTGTTGCCGTGGTAACGCATCAAACTTTAAGATTCTTTTTTGATGCTTTTGAGACTCTTAGCATACTTGAAATTGCATGAAACTCGACAGACACATCACATTTATTAGCCAGTAGACATGTGCAAAGTTTCAGAAACGGGCGTGGTGCAGGGGCTCAGTAGCGCCACCTTTTGACAAAAGAGGGGGAGTTAGGTCTATACTTTTATCTACAATCTTAAAACTCAGTATGTATATTGTTCATATCGAGCTGGACAACTTTCTAATTCAATGTCATTAGCTCAGACCAACAGGAAGTCAGATATTCTGGTTTGAATGTGGATGTTTTGGAGAATTTTCTCTTCCTCTCTCTCTGACCCTACATCTCTCCGTGTGTTTGAGGGGAGGGGGGTTTGTCTGCTGAGTGAGAATGCTTTTATTTTTGTTTTTCAAGGTTTTGGGGCCCTTAACGTGCTCAAACTCTTGAAACTTTGCACACAGGTCAGAACCCGCGGCCATCAGGGCCGGGCTGAAGATGGTACCCGGGCGTGGCAGGGGGGCTCGACAGCGCCCCCTGGAATGGGATTCGAACACTTGTCCATATATCAAACATGCTTGCATGTAATAATATGAAACTCGGTACATATTTAGATCTCATCGGGCCGAACAACTTTCGTGCTCTAAGTTTTACGACAGCTCAACAGGAAGTCAGCTATTATGGGTTGTTTGGAAAATGCATGCTTTTATTTTTTATATACTTCTCCTAGAGAATTAATACAAACACCACAAAACACGGGCAGCATGAAGTCAAGACATTGAGGATGCTAAGTTGCGGACGGATTTTTGATATCTCGAACGGTTTGGCCGTGGCGAGGAAATGAATTTATGACTAAAAAAGGACATATAAAGTGTGTTATAACTTAGATAATTTTACCTACAGTTACAAAACCTGGCGTATATATTGTTCTCATCAAGCCGAACAACTTTCTAATTTACAGTCGATAGCTCAGACCAACTGAAAGTCAGATATTGTGGCTTGAATGTGGATTCTGAGAATTTTCTCTCCCTCTCTCTCTCTCTGACAGAGAGAATGCACCCTGCCATTCTGTATGTGTGTGTGTCTGTGTGTCTGTGTGAGGAGGGGGAGGGGGGTCTCTTCGGGTGATAGTTTAAACACAAATTCATACATAGGGCCATACTGCCCTCTTGTGTCCAAAATTGTATTTACAGGCACTTTTATTTATTTATTTATTTATTTATTTATTACATGTATTACGCACACACACACAGTTCGATCGCGCCCGCGCCTCTCTCTTTCTCTCTCTCACACACACACACAGTTCTAATTTACATCCTTTAGCTCCGACCAACAGAAAGTCAGATATTGTGGCTTGAATGTGGATTCTGAGAATTTTCTCTCCCTCTCTCTCTCTCTGACAGAGAGAATGCACCCTGCCATTCTGTATGTGTGTGTGTCTGTGTGAGGAGGGGGAACACAAATTCATACATAGGGCCATACTGCCCTCTTGTGTCCGAAATTGTATTTATACGCACTATTATTTATTTATTACATGTATTACGCACACACACACACACAGTTCGATCGCGCCCGCGCCTCTCTCTCTCTCTCTCTCTCTCTCTCTCTCTCTCTCTCTCTCTCTCACACACACACACAGTTCGATCGCGCCCGCGTCTCTCTCTCTCTCACACACACACACACACACGGTTCGATCGCGCCCGCGCCTCTCTCACACACACACACACACACACAGCTCGATCGCGCCCGCGTTTCTCTCTCTCTCTCTCTCTCTCTCACACACACACGCACACACACACAGTTCGATCGCGCCTCTCTCTCTCTCTCTCTCTCTCTCTCTCTCTCTCTCTCTCTCTAATGTGCTATATTAGATCAATATGTTTTCCTTAAAAATTGTATCCACACTAACTTTATTCTCATCAGAATTATATTTTTTTGTATAAAATAAAACTACAATAAAAAAAAAACCACATTTGATTTTCTATTTTAATCAATGTAGAATGTGCAACTTAAAAATAAACAGATTAGTGCTCTGTTTGAGGACAAGAAATTAAAACCAATGCAATATGATGAATGTCCAAAAGATGGCACTCACAGACTGTTTTTAAATGAGGTTGGATAAATATTTTTTGCTTTTAAACTGTGTGTGTGTATGTGGGTGTGTGTGGTGGAGATTTTGGTTGGGGGATAGTTGTAGGTTACAGTTTGACAAGAGTTTATAGTTTGACAAAAGCACTTTGTTGTGTTTTATTGTGAGTGTGCACAAATATAAATAAACACTCTGCAATTTGAATGATGTCCTCAATAAACAAAATAACGGAGTATGTTTTTATGTGTAACAGTTCAAGCGCACCCGCACCTCACCCACACACACACACTACACACACACACACACACACACACATATTGGAACGTGAGTGAAGTACAAAGCCTATAATAAAGAATAGTTAAGCATCCAAATACATCGCAAATGTTGAAACAGTTTGATTCTAATGAGAGAGTTACGTGAGCCCAACACCACTTACTTTCACTTTCGCTTTACATTATTTCGGTTACTTCTTGTTTAAAGTTTTTAACAATTCTTCTGTTCTGAATATCATTAAATTTAAAGGATTGCTTGTGTAATATTTTGAGTGTATCATCAAATCAGAATAATTCTCTCGGTTTAGTGATTCCCTAGTTATTTTTTTAGTTATTTTTTCATTGTTCTAATCAGGTAATGCAAGTAATATTCTATGTGTGTTTATATATATATATATATATATATATATATATATATATATATATATATATATATATATATCATCTGAATTATAAATAACTTATTTCTGTATAAAATAAAAATTCCCGAATAATCCAGACCAACCAGAGCGCACTATTTCTACAACATCATCAGTGCTGAAGCGGAACTACCAGAGCCGTTCGGCAGATAGCGAGCAGATATTTTGTCTCACGTCGTACACAATAACCCTAAAGGCACCAGGGTGGCGGTGCCACCGGCTTTATATATATATATATATATATATATATATATATATATATAAATATAGCTGCGAGCAGCGATGAAGGACCAAAGCCGGCGGCACCGCCACCCCGGTGCCTTTAGGTAACTAAAGGCACCGGGGTTGCGGTGCCACCAGCTTGGGCCCGCAATCGCTGCTCGCAGCTATATTTATTATTATTATTATTATTATTATTATTTTACTAACTTTTGGGCACTTTTGGGGGCCTTAACGTGCTGAAAAACTCTTGAAACTTTGCACACGGGTCAGAACCCGCAGCCATCAGGGCCGGACTGAAGCTGGTACCCGGGCGTGGCAGGGGGGCTCGACAGCGCCCCCTGGAATGCGATTCAAACACTTGTCCATATATCAAACATGCTTGCATGTAATAATATGAAACTCGGTACATATTTAGATCTCATCGGTCCGAACAACTTTCATGCTCTAAGTTTAACGACAGCTAAACAGGAAGTCAGCTATTATGGGTTGTTTGGAAAATGCATGCTTTTATTTTTTATATACTTCTCCTAGAGAATTAATCCAAACACCACGAAACTCGGTCAGCATGAAGTCAAGACATTGAGGTTGCCAAATTGCGGACGGATTTTTGATATCTCGAACGGTTTGGCCGTGGCGAGAAAATGAATTTGACTAAAAAAGGACACATAAAGTGTGTTATAACTTAGTTAGTTTTACCTACAGTTACAAAACTTGGCGTGTATATTGTTCTCGTCAAGCCGAACAACTTTCTAATTTACAGTCATTATCTCCGACCAACAGAAAGTCAGATATTGTGGTTTGAATGTGGATTCTGAGAATTTTCTCTCCCTCTCTCTGACAGAGAGAGTGTCCCCTGCCATTCTGTCTGTGTGTGTGTCTGTGTGGGGAGGGGGAGAAGGAGGGGAAGGGGGTCTCTTCGGTGATAGTTTAAACTCAAAATCATAAATAGGGCTATACTGCCCTCTTGTGTCAAATTATATTTATATATAAATATATTACATATGTGACTGAGGATGTTGTGTTTTATTGCGAGTGTACACAAATATAAGTAAACAGTTTGCAGTCTGAATGATGTCCTGTATGAAAAAAAAGACGGAGTATGTTTCCACTGTTCACACACACACACACAGTTCGACCGCGCCCGCGCCTCTCTCTCACACACACGCGCGTGCGCACACACACACGCTCACACACACACACACACACACACACACACACACACACACACACAGTTCGATCGCGCCCGCGCCTCTCTCTCTCACACACACGCACGCACACACACACACACACACACACAGTTCGAACGTGCGCGCCTCTCTCTCTCAAGCTGGAGTGTGTGTGTGTGTGCGAGAGAGACGCGCTGGCGCGAGCGAACTGTGTGTGTGTATGTGATCGCGCTGGCGCGATCGAACTGTGTGACAGAGAGAGAGAGGGGCGCGGGCGCGATCGAACTTTGTGTGTGTGTGGGAGTGAGTGAGAGAGAGAGAGAGAGAGAGGGCGGGCGCGATCGAACTGTGAGAGAGAGAGAGAGAGAGAGAGAGAGAGAGAGGGCGCGATCGAACTGTATGTGTGTGTGTGAGTGAGAGCGAGAGAGAGGCGCGAACGCGATCGAACTGTGTGTGTGTGTGAGAGAGAGAGAGAGAGAGGGGCGCGATCGAACTGTGTGTGTGTGTGTGTGTGAGAGAGAGAGAGAGAGAGGCGCGGGCGCGATCGAACTGTGTGTGAGAGAGAGAAAGAGAGAGAGAGAGGCGCAGAAATCATTTTATATGGAAATCAATTATTTATAATTCAGATGAGAATAAAGTTAGTGTTAATTAAAATTAAGAAACATTTAGTTTTTTCTGTTCTGAATATCATTAAAACAGAAAAGGCAGAGACAAAATAATGATGAATAATCTTAAGATATTATATCGTATGCTATGTGTTGTGAATACACCCATGTTAAACATTAAAATTTACTTCCATTGCATATCATAGAACACATAAGCGTAAAATATAATTACATTAATAAACCTGTACAAAGACCTCCAGATAAATACTGGGCTTCTATATTTACACATTTAAGTGCTGAAAAACAAATTGAGCTATGACATCCTATGACATTAAAAATTATTCTATATTTAAATTATCTCATATATGTGGCTTTTGTGGTTCACGATCGTAGGCCCTGTCCCAAATGGCACACTTCATATGAATACTCGGTCTTGTGTACTTATTTCATGTGTCTGTTAAATCCATGAGACCCATGGATGAGGTGTCTCATTTTTCATTTTAGGTTTCAGAAGGTTGCTCACGCATACTTTGTGGTTGATATGTGCCCTCGATGCGCACTTGATGCACCCAAACTGATGCAAGCTCTACAGCACACTCCTTTTCGACAGTCAAAGCAGGGTTACGTTTTTGCACGTCGTGCACAATAACCCTAAAGGCACCAGGGTGGCGGTGCCACCGGCTTTATATATATATATATATATATATATAAATATAGCTGCGATCAGCGATGAAGGGCCAAAGCCGGCGGCACCGCCACCCCGGTGCCTTTAGGTAACTAAAGGAACCGGGGTTGCGGTGCCACCGGCTTGGGCCCGTAATCGCTGCTCGCAGCTATATTTTTTATTATTTCCCAATCGTTTCCCTGCACTTGCTCCACTTGCCCGACCTTAGCGCTTGTGGCAGATGAGAGAAGAATTGTTTGCGAAATAAAACATTGATGTACAAGTGATTGCAATAGGCCTTTGTGTGTGTGTGTTTTGAGAAATATACTGCAAGGCTATATTTATTTTATTAGGGCCCAAGCCTTGAAAAGGCGAAGGCCCTATTGTTTTCATTAGGAAAATTAGGAAAATTATAATTTTACTACCTTTTTGGCACTTTTGGGGCCCTTAACGTGCTCGAAAACTCTTGAAACTTTGCACACGGGTCAGAACCCGCGGCTATCAGAGCCGGGCTGAAGATGGTACCCGGGCGTGGCAGGGGGGCTCGACAGCGCCCCCTGGAACGGGGTCCGTAAACTTGGTCCATAAATCAAACACGCTTGCATGTAATAATATGAAACTCGGTACACTTATAGATCTCATCGGGGCAAACAACTTTCGTGCTCTAAGTTTTACGCCAGCCCAACAGGAAGTCGGCTATTTAGGGTTGTTTGGAAAACGCATGCAATGGAATTTAAAGTACTCCTCCTAGAGAATTGATCGAGATGCCACGAAACTCGGTCAGCGTAAAGTCAAGACATTGAGGATGAAAAATTGCCAGGGGATTTTTGATATCTCGAACGGTTTGGCCGTGACGAGGAAACGAAATTATGGCGAGAAACGTGAAACAGAAAGTGTGTTATAACTTCAGCATACATTAACTGATCTTGATGAAACTTCAGCAGTGTGTTCGTTGTAAGAGGCCGATCACATGGATGTGACTATTGTGAGTCAAAGTTATAGCGCCACCAACTGGCAGCAGGAAGTGTGTCACTTTCAAAATCCTTTGAAATCACCCTCTAATTTTTAACCGATTTGTATAATGTAAACACACGCCAGATGTAGGCCTGTGAAAGGATTATTGATATCTTAGATACTGTTGCTGTGGCAACAAATCAAACTTTAATATTCTTGTTTGATGCTTTTGAGACTCTTAGCATGCTTGAAATTGCATGAAACTTTTCAGACACATCACATTTATTAGCCAGTAGACATGTGCAAAGTTTCAGAAACGGGTGTGGTGAGGGGCTCAGTAGCACCACCTTTAGTCAAAAATGGGGGGGTTAGTTTTATCTACAGTAACAAAACTCAGTACATATATTGTACTCATCAAGCCAGACAACTTTCTAATTTACAGTCATTAGTTCGGACCAACAGAAAGTCAGATATTTTGGTTTGAATGTGGTCATTTCTCTCTGAGCCTACGTCTCTGTGTCTGTGCCTGTGTGTGTGTGTGTGTGTGTGTGTGTGTGTGTGTGTAGGGGGAGGGGGAGGGGGCTAGATTAACCATTTCACTGCTGTGTGGTTTGGCCTGCATTAAAAAAGAAAATAAATGTCTTAAGCCTTGTATTTTTTAAATAATTTTTTTTTTTTTTAAATAAAGTAAAGACATATAACCAGTTTAATTGTAGTGCATTGACAATAGTTTTATATAATTAGTTTATTAATTAAATTAACTTGGTCCATAAACTTGGTCTGAAAATTTGGTCCATAAATCAAACACACTTGCATGTAATAATATGAAACTCGGTACACATATAGATCTCATCGAGCCAAACTACTTTAAGCCAGCCCAACAGGAAGTCGGCTATTTTGGTCTGAATGTGGATGTTTTGCAAAACCAGCCTCTACATTTTTACTCACTCCTCTTAAGTGGTTTATTTTATTCCCACCAAACTTTTTCAACATGATGAAAATACATTAAAGATGCTAAATTGTTAACGGATATTGAATATCTCAAATTGTTTTGCTATGGCGAGGGATTATGTCAAAAAAAGAATCAGGAAACGTCTCATATATTCAAAATGTAATTATACACCATTTATTTTATATAAAATTATACAAATATTAGAACTAAACTAATTTTATTTTATTTTTTTCAATTCAAGTTGTATGAAAAAGTTTAAAACAGGCTATTAAGTGCTATTTGGTTAAACAAAAAAAATCATACATAGGGCTATACTTCCCTCTTGTGTCCAAAATGATATAAACATAGTACATAAAACTTTCTTTATCAGGTATGCCTATTGTATTTATATATAAATATATTAGGTATGTGGCTGTGAGGATATTTTTCCACCAGTTAATCGACGTGTGACACCAGCGGGGGCTTTTAAATTGCTAATATAAAAGTGAAAGTAAAGGCACTTTTACACAAAATATTCCGTCATGATCTTTTCAGTCAGCTCTTCACTCTCGTAATTAATGAAATTTGACTCCTGTTGCTGATCTTTGCTGCAAAATTACAAATAATTTTTTTTCTGTATAAAATAACACTCTGACTAAAAATACATTTGATGTTTCTTTTTTAATCAATGTAGAATGTGTAACTTAAAAATAAACAGATTAGTGCTGTTTGAGGACAATCCTGTGAGGGGAGGGGAGGGCAGGGGGATTTCTCTGTTGGGTGAGAATTAATTTAAATTATTGTTTTTCAAGGTAGCATTCTAATCAGGTAAAGCAAGTAATATTCTGTGTTTCTACAAATATTTTATATATATATATATATATATATATATATATATATATATATATATATATATATATATATATATATATATTGTTATATACCGTAAAACTTCCTGTCTCTTTTACACGCCAGGTGTGGCTGCAGGTTTGGGTAAATAAAAGCCGGTCTCAAATAGAGGCCGGGTCTGTTTTTTACTTTCGGGTTGTTAATCTTCTAAAACCGTCAGATCATCCGCTTTTTGTCCCGCCAAAGCCTATTTTGATCGGTGAGTGATGTAGAATAGAATGACTCAGGGCCGGCCCGTGGCATAGGCAGTATAGGCAAATGCTAAGGGCGCCGGCGCCTTATACCCTAGGGGGGGCGCCAGAGCCGCGTAAGGAACTTTCCGCTTTTATTGTACTTCATTAACACTGCAACGAGTGGAGCAATTACATAAGCCTGCCAGTGGCGCACAAAGTGGGTATACCGGTATGTGTAGCGGAGTAGGCGCCCTCATAAGATTTCATCATAGAATTTTGACAGGGGACCCCCCTCCAACAATATCGCGAGCGGGCGCGGGCGCCGTGAGCGCTGAACGAACAGGCACGAGTTAGTGAGTTGTCGTCGAAAAAGATGGATAAAGCAAAAAAGCGGCCGGGGGCTAAAATAGAAATAGCCCATTCGTTTTGTTTTGTTTTGTTTTGCTTAATCGGCGGCGCTGGGTTAGTGCTGGTGTAATGCATTGGTCAAAAAAAAGTCAGCATTAACTTTTTTTCTGACACCGCATGAAACGCGTAGATCAGCGGTTTTCTTGATTGACACTGGGCTGGCCCAATCACATCTTTAATGTGAAGTATAGAAAAATACTCTTTCTATTAGTATAGAAATTAGTACAAAACTTATGAAAGTTTCCTTTATTTTTCAGTGCATTGTTTTACAATATATTAGTATTATCATGGGATTAATATTATAACTATTATTATGTAATGTAGACAGACACTAATATAGGTTTGAATTTTTCTTTGTTTAATGTGAACACTGAATATGGGTTGGAGCTTTTAATTTTGAACTCTCAAAGTGGACCAGATTGATTAATTTAACATTAAAATGGGGGGGGGGGACAATCTCGCCTAGGGCAACCAAAGGGCTAGAGCCGGCCCTGGAATGACTGCTGCGCTTGACAGGGTGCATAACGAGCAGAGAGAGAGAGTGCCCCGGCCGCGCGGGTGCACTCTCGCGTCTTCAAACAACACAAGCGCTGTCTTGCTCTCTCTCCCTCGTGCATGTTAATCAAATCAATTGACACGATAGTAAAAGGTTGGAACTTGGAAGACCGCAGTTTCACGTGGAGCATTTGGAGATTTTTAGAGATTAGAGACTCAATGAACAACATCTCAACACTAAATTATAAAGGCCTGTCTCATATAGACGCCTGTCTCAAATTCAAGCCGGTGCAGTTCGACGATTTGGGAAAATAAAAGCCCGGGCTATTATTTGAAGTTTTACGCTATATCTATCTATCTATCTATCTATCTATATATATATATATATATATATATATATATATATATATATATATATATATATATATATATATATATATATTAGAGGTGGGCATATTTTATTATTTTTTTAATCTAGATTAATCTCACTGTAATCTTGGAATTAATCTAGATTAATCTAGATTAAAATGGCTCATTTGAATTCTGCCGAAGGCATACAGAATATGTGTGCTACCCAAATAATGACTAAAAGTAAGTCTTTGAGAATAGTTCGCCTCGCGTAGGGATGTGAATTTCTGCCAAAAATGCCATTCGACAATAGAGGAGCAAAAGTCGAATATCGTTCGAGAGAAAAAGAAAAAGAAACGCACACTCACAATGACAGAAAGGGAGGCCAATTTCATCTTTAGCGATTTGTCATCAAACAAACTGTTTATCAATTGAACAAGTAACATGTTTTCGTCGTTTTTTTTTAACATAGTAGGCTAATTGGAAGAAGAAAAAAACAATAAGCACGACGTAGCTACAGCCCGTTTTTGCATCGCCAAACCAGATGCTCGTTAGATCAAAAAATAATGTCATATGTCATAATGATTTTATGTGAACCTGCCTTTACCGGCAATAGCCTCCTCCTTTTTAAACACTTTAGTTTTCAATCAATGTAAACTATTCGTGTGACTATGCCCCTGCGCAATACACACACATAACCGCGGGATGGCGGGTGTTCATTTCATAAACTGTACACAATGGCGCTTCAGACGATTCAGTGCGTGAGGAACTGAACAGATCATTCAGACTGATTCGCGAACCGATTTAGACAGATCTGCCAACTTGTTTGATGAAGTCTTTGAACAGAATCGACTCAAAAGAGTGATTCATTTGTAAATTGAGCATCGCTCATGCCCATAAAAAGATACAGCGCGCTTGGAATAAACTCATTTAACAACATGTAATTGCATTAAAATTAAGTAACGAGAGGAACGTCGCC
Source organism: Gila orcuttii (assembly GCA_026230005.1). Taxonomy (NCBI): domain Eukaryota; kingdom Metazoa; phylum Chordata; class Actinopteri; order Cypriniformes; family Leuciscidae; genus Gila; species Gila orcuttii. The sequence continues at coordinate 18,447,678 of JAPDVR010000009.1, forward strand.
CAACGTAACATGTAAAAGTATACACCTTGTGTCCCTGACAGGAAAATACCCTGCTGCGCGATCTGTGACAGTAGGCGCGGCGTCAATTATGTCAAATATACTAGGCTACACATTGGAATTGCATGAACCCAACTTTGAGAATAGATTAACGGCGATATTTTTTTTATCGCCCGATAAGAGTCTCACGTTAACGCAGCACGTTAACGCCGATAACGGCCCACCACTAATATAAATATGTATATATATATATATATGTATATGTATATACACGGGTTTCTTGTATACAAACAATACCGGATGCGCGCGCATCCAGGGGGCAAAAAACCGCTATCTGTTATGCCGAGTTCTGTAAAAGAACATTGTAATTAACGTAGATTTCGCATTGTTTGTAATTTCTTGTTGACTCAATAATAAACTGCAATTTCAGAGTTGGACCTGTTTGTTTGTTTTTCATATTAATATAACATTATGTAAAACGTCCAACTGTTTACGAATCAAAATCCGGACATACTGTGATGAATGTATGAATTATCATGTTAGACTAAGTTAGTAATGTATAGTGCCCGAATTTGCTTTTATATAAGTTAACCTTGTTTACGTTACTTTACGACCTGCAACATATCATGACTGCACACATATAACGTTACTTTACTGTAAATCAAAGATTTGACGATGGATTATGTGGGAAGTAGTACCTCCGACCGTGGCGATTATATTAAAAAACTTACTCTCAGCAATGGTGAGATCTTGCCGGATCCCTACGCAATACCTGACGATCTTTGGATTGTGGATGACAAGAAGTGGTCAGCAATTGTATGGCCTGATATATATATAATTGTCTAATTCAGACACCAAGTGTGTATAAATGAGAAATGATTAGAGCGTACAAATCCCTTGATGCATACAACCATGCATACAACTACGTTCTATGTGGTCATGTGCAGCTCGTCAAATACTTGATGCAGCACCGGATTTTTGCGTGTTGAGGTCAGATGTGCTCCCTAGTCAAAGGCAAGGCATTAAAGCCAAGCCTTATGATGCCTGGGTGTATGTCCATAAGGGCCTTGGTTACATCCTTGCGGCTAACTGCAAATGCATGCCAGGGTACGTCTATCAAAATGTATCTGCCATCAGAAACCCTTTACTCCGGTACGAAGACCGCGGGTCTTTTGCCCCCTGGCTGCGTGCGCAAGCAGTGATGACGTCGCCGAGAAACCCATGTATATATAAATATATATAGCTACGAGTAGACCCCGAAGCCGCCGCCAGGCGCCGCCATTTGCGCCATTTAGAATTTCAGCCGCCGCCAGCCAATAATTTATTAAACCAAATTGAGCCGCCATCTGATAAAGTTTGGCTGAGCCGGCTAGAATTATTTGCATCAAATAATAATTCTATCACATAGACTGACATACACACACGAAATATATAAACAATACACAAGATCTATTTTCCCACTGGATTCATAACAGCACAGTCTTGTGCTCGTTGCTACGATACACAGACTCACAGTGAATTGACGACCAATTAAAATGCTCGTTCCCTTTCGAGAGGTCTCTCCTATTGCGTAAGTAGCTTACGCTATGGGAAAACTCCTTTTCTCGAGAATATTGAAGTCTTTATGTAAACCGCATTGCAGCTGCACAGCTGACAGCAATGAACGAAGGAACTCGGTCATTGGCTGTGCTGCGGCAACTTGCTTGAACCAATGACGGGGCGACTCTGAATGCGCGACCAATGAGCGCGCTTCGCGCCCGCGCGCGTCAGAGCCCGCCAAGATGGGCGTGGCCAAGCTATATATTGGGCGCCCCGTCATGAGAGTTCTTTAGATTTAATCTCCTTCAGCGAACACCTTCTTATTGGTTTATTGGAAGCCTTCGCCGCCGTGGAAAAGCATACCAGCGGGATTGCTACGAGGACGTCGGCACCTTCAGCCGCCTTCAAGCACCTCCTACTGAGCCATCCGGCGCGCCATATACGCAAGTATTTTACATCTGTCCGCCCCGCGACATTTGTGAAAGAGCAAATTTCCATTAAGGCGTTGTTTCAAATGCCTTCCTGCGCGTCGTGCAGAGACCTTCTCCCGGACGGGGATCGTCACATCATCTGCGCTCGCTGCCTGGGCCGTGACCACGCAGAAGCTGCATTGACCAAGGGCGGATGCCCGGAATGTGATGACCTGGGTCTCGCCGCTTTCGCCGTGAGCGAGCCCATCGCCACCCCTCTGTTTGAGCCGCGCACTAAGAAAAAGCGCCGCTCACAGAGGCTTCCTGAACCTGAGCTCAGTGACGTCACGCCGAGCCAGTCTCCGCGTGCTTCACCGCCGCTCTTGCCTTCCCCACCGCCGGTTCAGTTCACCCAGCCGGACCCACACCCCTCTGGCAGAGCGGTGGGCCTTGTGACTTTCGGCGCGTCCGAGGACGACGGGGGAATGGACGACAGCTTGTCCATCGACGCTGCATCGGACGACTGGCCAGGCTCCACTCTCGACCCCGCCCCGTCGACGCTAGCTAGCACGAGCGGGGGCTCCACTATGGATACTGAGATTATCCGTGTCCTCTCTAAGGCCGTGGAAGACCTCGGGCTCGATTGGTCTTCTCCCGAAGAGCCAACCCGGAGCCGACTGGATGAGTGGTTTCTGCAGGGGCGCCAGCAGGCCCCTCGGCAAAGGCCTTCTCCCTTCTTCCCGGAAGTTCACGACGAACTCACCAAGTCGTGGAAAGCCCCCCACTCTGCGCGCCTAAAGCCTTCTTTTTCTTCTTCGCTCTCCTCAGTGGACGGCGCGAAGGAAAGAGGCTACGAGGGAACGCCGCCCCTCGAGGAGGCCGTGGCCAATCATCTCTGCCCGCCCTCCACCTCCGGATGGAAAGCCAAAGCTTCCCACCCCTCGAAACCCTGCCGCACTACCTCTGCTCTCGCCGGTCGCGCCTACGCCGCCGCCGGCCAAGCTGCATCAGCGCTTCACTCAATGGCGGTACTTCAAGTGTTCCAAGCCAAGCTTCTCCGCTCTATGGACGATTCTGGCCCCGAACCCGAAGCCTTCAGGGACTTACGCAGCGCGACTGATATAGCTCTGCGAGCCACGAAGGCCACCGCCCAGTCCATCGGCCGTGCTATGGCTAATTTGACTGTTCTCGAGCGCCATCTGTGGCTGACTCTGACTGAAATGAAGGACGCGGATAAGGCGCCATTTCTCGATGCGCCTATCTCCACCAGCGGGCTGTTTGGACCGGCGGTTAAAGGTTTCGCCGAACGCTTCACTGAGGCCCAGAACGCTTCACAAGCTATGCGTCATTTCCTGCCAAAGCGCTCCAGCTCATCGCAGAGCAGACAGAGACCGCCGCAGCCGCAGCGGGCTAGAACAGCCCCCACCGCCTCTCAGCTCGCGCCTCAGGCTGACGCTCGACGCCGCTCACGCTCTCACAACCACAAGCCGCCTCCTGAGCGACGGGGTCCTCGGCCCAAGATTGTGCTGAACCCTGAGCCTCGAAAGCCGTCCTAGCCACAGAAATGAGAAGAGAAAGTGCGTGTCTCGCAAAAGCCGGACCACTCTCTCTGCAAAAGCTCAAACATTACCCAGTCCCCTTACAGGCGGCTGGATATGTCCATACAGCAGTCAATGGGCCAGTCACAGAGCTCGCTCACCTGCAAACAAACGCCGTTTTTACGGCGACGCACAGAAAACACACAAAGAGTCTTTTTCTGCCTGCATCACTAAGGGTTCACATGTCCACAAAGTGTGCATTCCCAGATACTGTCAAAACAGTGCCAAATTCATTCCCAGCTCAGGCTGCGCTTCCCATGAATGTAGATCACGTGCCTACGGTCATGTACGCACCACTACACACAAGCACTGTTCACACAGTTATAAATTCATCCCCAGTAAAAGCGGGAAACATTATAAAAGTGACGCGTGTGCCTACCACTGTTTATGCACCCCCACTTATAAACACTGCCCTTACAGTGTCAAACAAAACCTCAGCTCAGGCTGCGAGTTTTACAAACACAGCGCGCACTGTTGTAATCACACACGCGCCCATTCACTCAGCTGCTCAGCGCGCGCCCGCGCCTCTGAGAGCTATGAGCTCAGGCGATTCGCTAGCCGGGTCCCTACGTCACAGCGGCCCGCCCCTAGCCTGTATTCAGCCCATATCTGTACACGCAGCGGCATGGGAAAACATTCCAGATATGCCGAAATGGGTATTAAATATAGTAAAGCACGGATACTCGCTCCAGTTCGCTCGCAGGCCACCACGTTTTACGACTGTGGTCGAGACGAAAGTGAGAAAAGAGTGTTCACATGTTCTACGCACCGAGGTGCGCAAACTAATAGAAAAGGGCGCTGTGGAAACTGTTTCCCCCTCTCTGAGCGGGACAGGTTTTTACAGCCGCTATTTTCTCGTCCCGAAAAAGGATGGCGGTCTCCGCCCCATCCTAGATCTCAGACACCTGAACAAAGCACTAATGATTCGCTCGTTCAGAATGTTAACAACCAAGCATATCCTCGCGCAAGTGCGCCCAGGAGATTGGTTTCTCTCAGTGGATCTGAAAGATGCTTACTTTCACATTCCAATAGCGCCTCATCACAGGCCGTTTCTGAGATTCGCTTTCGAGGGACAGTCATACCAGTACACAGTACTCCCGTTCGGCCTGTCCCTGGCTCCCCGTACATTCACGAAATGTATGGATGCAGCACTTTCCCCCCTAAGACGAAGGGGAGTGCGAATACTGAATTATCTCGACGATTGGCTGGTTCTAGCACAATCAGAGAGTCAGCTAATAACACACAGATCTCGGATTATCAGCCATTTAGAATGCCTGGGTCTAAGAATCAATTTTGCAAAAAGCATACTATCTCCCAGCCAGAGAATTTCTTTCCTGGGAATAGTTCTAGACTCGATGCAAATGACAGCGCGTCTCTCATCGGAGCGCCCCCGTCAAACGGTTTCAGAGGATGCTCGGTCTCATGGCCTCAGCATCGGCCGTACTCCAGCTAGGATTGTTGCATATGCGCCCTCTCCAACGCTGGCTCAAGAGCCGCGTCCCTACTCACGCGTGGCGTTCGGGCCACTTTTTAATCAGAGCAAACCACGGCTGTATAAAAGCCCTGACGCACTGGAAAGCCGCCGACTGGTACCAGTCAGGCGTGAGTCTGGGTGTGAACACAAGGAGAAAGATGATAACGACAGATGCCTCCAAAATAGGTTGGGGGGCCCTTTACGAGGGCAGGCCTGTCTCCGGCTTTTGGTCAAACCCGGAGAAGCGCCTACACATAAACTGTCTGGAAATGAAAGCGGTCGCTTTGGCTCTCAGAGCCCTGCTCCCACATCTAAAGAACGAACACGTCCTGGTCCGAACGGACAACATGACGGTAGTGTCGTACATAAATCGCCAGGGTGGACTCAGGTCGAGCTCCATGCATTCAATGGCCAGGAGACTCATTTTATGGTCCCAGCACAACTTGCGCTCGCTGAGAGCAGCGCATGTGCCAGGCGCCCTGAACCAGGGGGCAGACATGTTATCCAGAGACAAGATTCTCCCAGGAGAATGGGCTCTCAACCCTCTGACGATTCAGTGGTTATGGAAAACCTTTGGCAAAGCGGAGATCGACCTCTTCGCCTCCAAGGAGAACGCGCACTGCTCTCTTTTCTTCACGAAAAGCACGGACGCGCTCGCCCAGAGCTGGCCGAGCCGCCCCTTATATGCCTTTCCCCCGATCGCGATGCTGCCACAGGTCATCAGTCGGGTCAGAGAGGAGGGAAACGCAGTGCTGCTGATAGCCCCACTCTGGAAGAACCAAACATGGTTTCCAGATCTGATGCAAATGCAATCTGCACCACGGCCGATTCCACTGAGGCCAGACCTCCTCAGTCAGGCCAGCGGGATGATATTTCATCCCCGCCCCGATCTGTGGGCCCTTCATGCATGGCCCCTCAACGGGTTCCCAGGAACCTCGCGAGCGGAGCACTAAAAACCATCGCTGAGGTGCGGGCGCCCTCCACGAGATGCTTATATGCCCAGAAATGGAAAGTGTTCGGTGACTGGTGTAATACCAAGGGCCTGAACCCTGTAACATGCGAGATTACGAGTGTACTCGTTTTCCTACAAGGGCTTCTGGAGGCGGGCCGCACCCCCTCCACGCTCAAAGTATATGTGGCTGCCATCACAGCGTCACACGACCTTGTAATGGAACGTCCATTGGGAAGAAACGACCTAATTATTCGTTTCCTAAGGGGCGCCAGGAGGATGAACCCTTCACGCCCCCCCTCAGTGCCGATCTGGGACCTAGCTACGGTCCTAGACGCTCTTAAAGGGCCCCCGTTCGAACCACTCCGAACCGTGCACCTTAAACAGCTCTCGCTCAAGACGGCGCTCTTGCTGGCACTCGCCTCGGTCAAGAGAATGGGCGACCTGCACGCGCTTTCAACAAGCGCTGCCTGCCTAGAATTCGGACCTAACGACTGCAGGGTCGTCCTTAGACCGAAACATGGGTATATTCCTAAAGTGCTCACCACTCCCTTCAGAGCACAGGTTAAAATACTTTGAAATCACCATCTTATTTTTACCTGATTTGCTTCAAACTTCACTACTATAAGGTAAACACACGGCTGATGTAGAGCTGACCTTTCAGCAGGTTGCTCACGCATACTTTGTGGTTGATATGTGCCCTCGATGCGCACTTTTGCAGAGCCCACACTGATGCAAGCTCTTCAGCACACTTCTTTTCGACAGTCAAAGCTCACGTCGTGCACAATAACCGTAAAGGCACCAGGGTGGCGGTGCCACCATATATATATATATATATATATATATATATATATATAAAAAATATATTTACATTTACATTTATGCATTTGGCAGACGCTTTTATCCAAAGCAACTTACATTGCATTTCAAGATGCACATTTACATTCTTATCAGTTCTTGCTTTCCCTGGGAATCGAACCCATGACCTTGGTGTTGCAAGCGCCAACGCTCTACTGTTTGAGCTACAGGAAAGTCAAGGTAGCATTCTCAAGCATGCTGGAGAATAAAACATATAAATAGCAAATAAAAAATATAGCTGTGTAAGGCCGTCTAATTCGATCCAATGGCGGTATTCGAATTAGCGGTGAAGGTCTCTGTGTGTTACTGTCTTTTAACGCGGCAAAGTATTTTGGGTTAAATTCAATACATTTTGTCTTATGTATTTACTCGTTATTTCATCTGACTCCATAAAATGAAAAGGCTTTAATGATATCTGTGCATCATTAAATGAGAGCGAATGTTTTACTATTCTTTTAAAATCTTGAATGAAAATAATGTCAAAGTCAATTAGAATAATCAAAAATCACAATTTAATATGTCAGGTAAATGTATCATTACAATTTCATAACCAATTCAAAGAAAATCAATGCAAAACATCAAATGCTCTAGAACAAAGAGGAAAAAGTTTACCCGACAAGAAATGCGTGAGGCTGAGAGTCTCGCAACTCTCAGCCTCACGGGCCGATCTCAGATACAGAAAAGGCCCCGAGCTCTCGCTGCGTTTCATTATATACCCAGACCTCATTTCAAATCTAAACATCATCCACAGTGGAAATTTACCTGTAAGTCACCATTTGCTAGCAGTGGAAAATTAGCATTCAGTCAAATGGTCAGAAGGTGTTGACTCAAAGACACACCCTCCAGTGTGAAAGATATTTCTAAACTTCCTAAGAACATTATTACCTTTTGGGTTTACTTCTTTGGGAATGAGACATTTGTACCAGTCGCACCGAGACATTTCAAATAATATCAAACATGTATAAAATTCGATGATATTCATTCACATTAAACCATTTAGATTCTTGTGTGAGTTTGGGAGATCTCTGCCAGGATGAAGAATGGGGGAGAGAAATGTAGATTAGGATGAGAGAGGTGAGACCTTCGTCTCAATAGTGCATGAGGGGGAGTTCAAATGTTAATTTCCTTTGTTTTCTCAGAGAGTGGGCCTCTCTTAAAGTCCTTCCAGTTTTTCCAGTCTTACAGCTGCGAGCAGCGATGAAGGGCCAAAGCCGGCGGTACCGCCACCGTAGGTAACTAAAGGCACCAGGGTTGCGGTGCCACCGGCTTGGGCCCGTAATCGCTGCTCGCAGCTATATTTTTTATTTGCTATTTATATGTTTTATTGCCATTACCTGTTTTCATACAGAAGTTTAGTTTCCTAAATAAGTAAATATATCACATTTTTTTAGTTGAATATTGGAAGTGAAAATGGTTCTTCCATACCATAACACTGCACTTAGATATGTGAATTTCCCACACCAGTAATAATTTATGTAGTTCTATTTTATTTAATTTGTTCAAAAAAGTTCTATGTTCTATTAAAGAAAAGATAGAAAAGAAATATTTGTGTTTGCTGTAAAGTGGTTAGAAAAAATGAAATTGGAATCGGCTAAAATCGGTATCGGCAGGCAGGGGCGGAGTGGGACCAAAAAATCTACCGGGAAATTTCGTAGACCACCGGCCTAGGGGGGTATTTTTTGGTAAAAAAAAACATTTTTTCAAGAACCCTTGCAAAATTATTTTAAATAGATTAAAAAGGCCACCACTACTGGTCACATCTATAGTTAGATTGATTTGTTTAGATCCAGTGAAGTGTGTCCCACCACATTTTCTCAGGATCGATATTGTCCCCCACCACTTTTTGAAACATTGAGGCACGGATGTACTAATACAAATAAATAAAACATCTCCAGTTAACTAGCAGAGCATTCATTTAGTTCGCTATTAAATAAGAGATCTAACAGTTAGCGCTAAAATGTGTTGTTTTTTTTAACCCTCTGATGGTCTTAAAAAAAATCACACTTGTGGTCTTCGGGGTCTATTGGACCCCAGACAATAAAATGTAATTTTGTAACAGAACAATATATTTTTTTTTTTAACAAAGATAATTTTTCTCTGTTTATTAATTTTTTTACTCAACATTTGTGCAGTTTTTGGAGGATTTATGATTTATTTTTAATTTCTATAAATAAATAAATAAATATTTATTTAAATAGGATTTTTTACAAAAAAACAGTATTTTACGTTAAATTAAATTTATTAAAAACCCAGATTTCAAAATTTCATTCCTGGGGATACCATGGATAATTTTACAAGGTTTAATGTAAGATTTTTGACCATTTTTTTTGAAAATACAGGTTAAAATTTGTAATAAATCACTTTAACCACTAGATGGCTATAGAGCTCCATAAGGCCTATATGCTATTTGAATTACTGAAAGATTCTAAAGTTTCTAAAGTTGGATTCAGTTGGATTCATATATAAAAATTTTAAAACACAATTATAACAAAAATAAAATACTTTTTGTCAAAGTTTAGCATTTTTTTTGTACTGAAAAAAACAACAGTTTTTCAATAATGTTACAGTATGATTATAATCAAACCTGAACAACATGTTACAAAAATAAATGTTGGAGTCTTAAGATTTTATCATTTATTTCAACTGAACTACAATAACAAATTAGCAAATAAAGCAGTAAAAAAAAAAATTGTAAAAAAAAAAGATTTGCGTTATGTTCTGCGTTGTTTCTGAGTTTGATGATGAATTTTGTCTATTTTGAGTCCAACGATAAATAAAAATGTATTTATTTATTTATAGATATTTAAAAGATATAATAAATCCTCCAAAAACTGCACAAATGTTGAGTAAAAACATTAATAAATAAAGTAAATTTATATTTGTAAAAAAATATATATATATTGTTCTGTTACAAAATTAAATTGCATTTTTTGGGGTCCCCGAAGACCACGAGTGTGACTATTTTTGTCACGCCTACATAAAAACAGATAACGTTCCATTTTAATTTTTTTTTTGTAGATCTAGGAAGTGTTGAGAGCCGTAGGAAGTTTCATACCATTTGGAAAAAGAGAACATTTTTATTAATTCAAGCAAAAGTCATTTGGGGTCCAGTGGACCCCACAGACAAGCTGAGCGCTCGTTGCTGCGGCGATCGGTTGTCATGGATACAGTGTTTTCTTGTGGCGCGCGCAGTCTTCACTCAGACGCGCGCTTCAATCTATCGCTGTTGCGAAGACTGTCTATTCATTCCGGTGAAATCACAAAATAAAATGCAGTTAATGCACACAAACGTGTCCCTGCTTGATATAGACTGTAACCACTGTTGAACATATTCAGTTTTGATGAGAGAAAAAAAGAACTATACGGGTGCGGATTAGAACCCGTAACCTCTGACACGCTTGGCAAAAGATCTACCACTAGACTATTTAAAAATTGAAACTGAATTTGCGGATCGATGCATTTATTTACGGGTCAAGCAGAGAGGCTGTACAGTTTGACAAGCGGACAGCGGCCGCACACCAGGCCGCCGGATGGTGTTGCTGAGAACTTGCAATGTATAACTATTATCAGACCGGCCATCGCGGCCTCGAAACACTACCGGCCCACCGGGAAAAATCCCGACTCTCCCGACTGCCACTCCGCCCCTGTCGGCAGGCCAAACTCATGAAAAATCGGAAATCGGAATCGGCCTGGAAAACTGTAATCCATGCATCTCTGTTTTCAAGATTAAAAAACATCACACATTACTCTTGACTTTCACAGTTAGTGCACAATGATGAGGCCAGTTGAATTCTGATTGTATTCTATACTGGATAAAGTCAAGATACACTCACATTATCTGTTGCCTGTTCATCCATCTTCAGAAACACCAAACCAGTACAATTTCAACTGGACTAAAAAAATGTATAACATTTTAAGAGACTAATAATATTTTAGCCCAACTGAAATGTAATGTTTAAAGTGCGTGTAAACATGATTACTGATGTGACGTAATACAGGACAAAACAGAACTTGACTTTATGATTAGCTCTAGATTTAGTGTTTACTGTCAAATCAGAAAATAAACCGTGTAGAAACTGTCAATCTGACGCAGGTTTATCTTCATATCAACTCAATATGTGCCAATTACATGTACTTGAAATGAAAGGTTTAAGGAAATTAAGTAAGTTACTCAAAATTTTTATTGTATTTAGATTCCAAAATATAGAAGCTATACAAAAATACTTATTTTACTAAATTCAATTTAGGATTATATTTTCACTTTTATTCAATATTTTATATTCTCCTACACTGGACAATAAAGTGATAATTATGTGTGTCTCCACAGATTTTCTGACATGATCTACATGGAGAGAGAAACTGCTGTAAAGTTTCTGCGGAATCTGTTTGTTTCAGCATCAGAGTTTGATGCAAATACAGAAGAAAATTACACTGAACTATTAACATCTGTGTGCAGCTACACATCTTTCCCCTGTTATGAGAATTATTATAAAGAAACTAAGTATCAGATTGATCAGTGTGATTTCCTGCTGGATCTGTGTTCACATGTGAAGGACTATGAGACTCAAACAGGCAGGAGTGTCCTTCCAGCATTACAGCCAGTTTATCAGTCAGCTCCTGCAGTCTGGAGAATAAACCTCTCAGAGAGAAAGAGCTCCATCCTCCTAGAAGTGCTGAAACTGCAAACAGAGAAGAAACCAGTAGAGCTGAGAGACTGTACAGATGAAGAGAGTGAAGTGAGGGGATTCCTCCAGTGTCTGTCCTACATCTCACAGCTCAGGTGAGAGTTTTATAGGGAACAGACCAACCATGCTTGATTATTGTATTCAGTGCTCACAATAAAATGAATGATTAGCCCTAACTAACTGCTAGTTGTTCAGACTAGTTCTCATAACACAGTTTTAACTAAGTGTCTCTGTTTCTTTATCTGGCCGCTGACAGTCGTGTTGTGAGTAAATCTGTTGTTCTAATCCTTCTCTCACTCTTGTTCAGTCAGTCTCTGTAGAGATTGATTTTGTTCATGTATTTCTATTATAGCAGCTTCATGCAGCTCACAGAATGTTTATATGCAGTTATAATCGAGCTAAAGTGGGTTTCTGCATAGTCGAGCTACAATCTTAATCTCTCTGTCCAAATATACATCACACAATACATTATCAAATATTTACAGGATCTGAGCCTCTTCATTTTGGGGTCACACTCGGTCCCTTCATGGTCAAAAGTGACCAAAGCCTTCAAATGTGACTTTTTTTTCCTTCAGGGAAATCAATGTAATTTTTTTTTGTTCAATAATATTTTTTATTACTATTTAGAATTTTGAGAGGATTTTATGATACAATGCAATTTTTATAAAATTGTATGAGCTATTTGTTCCATTAAAATGAAAATATATTTTTTTTCAATAAATGATATATATTTTTTTTTTCAATAAATGCAATATTATGAAAGCCTTTAAAATACATTTTTAAAGTGAGATAGTGTCACCTGGAGGCGTTGAAAAACAAAAACGTGTGATGTCATGGTGTAACCTATAGCTCCTATATAAATATATAGAGAGGCTTTTGGATTATCTACAATTTATGTTTTATAAACAAATATTGTGACTGGCCGTGTGTGTGTGTAAGATTACTGATGTGACGTAATACAGGACTAAACAGCACTTGACTTTAATGGAGCTCTAGATTTAGTGTTTACTGTCAAATCAGAAAACAAACCGTGTAGAAACTGTCAATTACATGTACTTGAAATGAAAGGTTAGAGGAAATTAAGTAAGTTACTCAAACTTTGTTTTTTAATTTTATTTAGATTATAAAAGATGAAAGCTATACAGAAATACTTTTATTTACTAAATATTCAATTTAGGATTATATTTGTAACACACCACTCAATACACAACCAGCCACTACAACTGAAATATAAACTGAATGAATAGTTGAAACCGAATGTTCATATATATTTTTATATTAATTAATAATTCAATGAGTCACGTTTTTTCAATATTTTATATTCTCCTACACTCCTAAAGTGATAATTATGTGTGTCTCCACAGATTTTCTGACATGATCTACATGGAGAGAGAAACTGCTGTAAAGTTTCTGCTGAATCTGTTTGTTTCAGCATCAGAGTTTGATGCAAATACAGAAGAAAATTACACTGAACTATTAACATCTGTGTGCAGCTACACATCTTTCCCATGTGATGAGAATTCTTATAAAGAAACTAAGTATCAGATTGATCAGTGTGATTTCCTGCTGGATCTGTGTTCACATGTGAAGGACTATGAGACTGAAACAGGCAGGAGTGTCCTTCCAGCATTACAGCCAGTTTATCAGTCAGCTCCTGCAGTCTGGAGAATAAACCTCTCAGAGAGAAAGAGCTCCATCCTCCTAGAAGTGCTGAAACTGCAAACAGAGAAGAAACCAGTAGAGCTGAGAGACTGTACAGATGAAGAGAGTGAAGTGAGGGGATTCCTCCAGTGTCTGCCCTACATCTCACAGCTCAGGTGAGAGTTTTATAGGGAACAGACCAACCATGCTTGATTATTGTATTCAGTGCTCACAATAAAATGAATGATTAGCCCTAACTAACTGCTAGTTGTTCAGACTAGTTCTCATAACACAGTTTTAACTAAGCGTCTCTGTTTCTGCATCTGGCCGCTGACAGTCGTGTTGTGAGTAAATCTGTTGTTCAAATCCTTCTCTCACTCTTGTTCAGTCAGTCTCTGTAGAGATTGATTTTGTTCATGTATTTCTATTGTTTATATATGCGGTTATAATCGAGCTAAAGTGGGTTTCTGCATAGTCGAGCTACAATCTTAATCTCTCTGTCCAAATATACATCACACAATACATTATCAAATATTTACAGGATCTGAGCCTCTTCATTTTGGGGTCACACTCGGTCCCTTCATGGTCAAAAGTGATCAAAGCCTTGAAATGTAACTTTTTTTTCCTTCAGGGAAATCAATGTAATTTTTTTTTTTGTTCAATAATATTTTTTATTACTATTTAGAATTTTGAGAGGATTTTATGATACAATGCAATTTTTATAAAATTGTATGAGCTATTTGTTCCATTAAAATGAAAATATATATTTTTTCAATAAATGATATATATATATTTTTTTTTTCAATAAATGCAATATTATGAAAGCCTTTAAAATACATTTTTAAAGTGAGATAGTGTCACCTGGAGGCGTTAAAAAACAAAAACGTGTGATGTCATGGTGTAACCTATAGCTCCTATATAAATATATAGAGAGGCTTTTGGATTATCTACAATTTATGTTTTATAAACAAATATTGTGACTGGCCGTGTGTGTGTGTGTGTGTGTGTGTAAGATTACTGATGTGATGTAATACAGGACTAAACAGCACTTGACTTTAATGGAGCTCTAGATTTAGTGTTTACTGTCAAATCAGAAAACAAACCGTGTAGAAACTGTCAATTACATGAACTTGAAATGAAAGGTTAGAGGAAATTAAGTAAGTTACTCAAACTTTGTTTTTTAATTTTATTTAGATTATAAGAGATAAAAGCTATACAGAAATACTTTTATTTAATAAATATTAAATTTAGGATTATATTTGTAACACACCACTCAATACACAACCAGCCACTACAACTGAAATATAAACTGAATGAATAGTTAAAACCGAATGTTTATATATATATATATATATATATATATATATATATATATATATATATATATATATATATACATATATTTTTTTTATATTAATTAATAATTCAATGAGTCACGTTTTTTTCAATATTTGATATTATCCTACACTCCTAAAGAGATAATTATGTGTGTCTCCACAGATTTTCTACCATTATCTACATGGAGAGAAAAACTGCTATAAAGTTTCTGCTGAATCTGTTTGTTTCAGCATCAGAGTTTGATGCAAATACAGAAGAAAATTACACTGAACTATTAACATCTGTGTGCAGCTACACATCTTTCCCATGTGATGAGAATTCTTATAAAGAAACTAAGTATCAGATTGATCAGTGTGATTTCCTGCTGGATCTGTGTTCACATGTGAAGGACTATGAGACTGAAACAGGCAGGAGTGTCCTTCCAGCATTACAGACAGTTTATCAGTCAGCTCCTCAGTCTGGAGAATAAAGCTCTCAGAGAGAAAGAGCTCCATCCTCCTAGAAGTGCTGAAACTGCAAACAGAGAAGAAACCAGTAGAGCTGAGAGACTGTACAGATGAAGAGAGTGAAGTGAGGGGATTCCTCCAGTGTCTGCCCTACATCTCACAGCTCAGGTGAGAGTCTCATGGAGAAATTAAACTCATAGTTTGATTTATTTTATGTTGTCATTTATATGCATTAATAATGTTGTCAATTTAGATTAATTTGAAATACATTTATATCAGATCAATTAGTGATGTAAGCTTAATTTTTATTGTTTTAATGTAGCTGAAGTTTTTGACTGCATTTACTGTAAGATAAAACTGCTGTTTTGATACCTATCCAATATATTATTTTTTTCCTACTGTTTACTTTCACTTTAGATGGAACTGACTGCATTTACATTAATATTGAGCCAAAACACACTGAGAGCAGAAAAGTAATGAAATCAACCATTTGACCTTGACATGATGTTCGTAATTATTTGAAAATTTTTACTCTGTTTTAAATTAAATATTCAAAAAGCTAATTTTCAACCCTCATTTTGACCATTTCGTAGAATAAACCATCCATTTGTTCCTAATGCTGGAGTCCTTCAGAAGGCTGTGCAGATCTTCCCTAACATCTTAATATTGAACTACTTTAAAACTTGCAGTAAGCTTCAGGTGCCTGTTAACATGAGTACCTCTATGGTCTTGGTTGACCTGCTCTCTCTTTCTTGTCACTTCATTGTTCTCCACTGCTGGGCAGGTTATCAAAATTAAATGGTAAACTAGGCGTTGATGTGTTGTTGTGGAGTTGGTCAGATGAAAATATCTACCAAAGTCTAATGTCACAATGTGGAGGAAGTAGAAAAGTCATTTAGCAGCTTGATTTAAACTTATGCCAATTTTTTGGGAGTCTGAAAATATGGGACGACATATATATATATATATACATCTTATATGAAAAAATATCAAAGAAAATTTGATTCCTCATTCCATAAATGCTTAATCGGTCAACAAACATAATACTGTGGCTTATTCACCAAAGAAAAGGGAAAAATGTGGCCCTAATAAGATCGACTTTGGTAACTAGGGATGTATGATTAAGAATGATTAAGTCTCAGCTAGGCAATACCTGTCACAACACAGAAGGGATCAGACAGATGGTGTGAAGATATGTTAAAGTTTATTGAACAGAACAGAGTAGACACACAACAGGTGATATGGTGAGCGAGCTCATGGCGGCTGCTGGTCTTTCAAAGAGGTGAAGCTCATTTTCGGCCTACATCATACAAATTTTTCATTTATTTATACTTGTATATATATATATATAATACTGTATATACACTTTATGAATGAATGTACAAACGATCATCTAAAAAAAGAGATATTAAACTCGACGGAGGAAAGGTTGGAATTAGGTTATAATTGTGTAAAATGTATGATGAAACTTGCCTAGCAATTTCGCCGACCAAATAGCCTACCAAGAAATAGGTTGCAGCAGTTTGTCTTTCGACTACACTTGCAAAATCCGCGATGGGACTGAGCTCGAATAGCTTCAGCGTAAGCGACTTTTTATAGTAGGCCTACAAAATTGTTGTCAATCAAAAGATGATGCAGTCTTTGGACAGACCCTCCAATCATCACGTGGAAACCCGGAGTCCAGCCCCGCCCACTCCTCAAATCTCCACAGAGAAACTGTGCGTCCGACATAATCGCAGATTTATCCAATGACCGTCTAGTTTCGAAGCACTGAAAAAAACTGTTCAAAGCAGCCCCATTGAAGTCAATAAACACTCGGCTTCAACAGGGAAATGCACTGTGACGCTCCAGGAATGAATGAGAAGGAAATCGAGTCAGCCAATCTGCTATATGAAGCTGATTCTGAACAAACTCGTCTTCGAGATGAACGTGTTCTAACGCATTTTTTTGTCAATAAAATGTTAACACAATAGTACATTTGACCATTAATTTTTTGACATTATAGGGGAAGCCGAGCTTCCCTTGCAATCTTAAAAAAATCCCCACTGGGTGAGCTAGATGATCTGGGACTTAGCTGACGATGAACACAGGGGATGAGACAGACAACAGGACATCCAAGACGGCAGACCAAATAATGCAGATGCAGATGGTATCTCAGGAGAAGGGGTAGAGTCTGTGTAAAAGTGAGAAGACCAGACAGAGAACAACTTCTTATTTGGGCTTATTGGAGATTTGCATTCTTAAAAAGAGCATTACCGCCATCTACTGCAAGTAATGGATCAGAGACATTATATCCCTATTCCCAGAACAATCAGGACTCGTGCTTTCAATGTTGCTGTGTGTTCAGCTCCTCCATCTACAGCCCAAGTCCTTCACATTCCAGAGAGGGATAATGATACCGTTAATAATAATAATAATAAATCTATATTCTCTAAATCAAATTTGTTCTATTTAAAAACTTTATTATTAAACTACCCCCTTCTACTGAGTTTAAAAGCTTCTTTAATATTATTTGCTGGTCACCTTTCTTCTGAAATTCTTTAACTATCTTACTTCTTTCCACTGAATATTTATTATACTTAGTGATTACATGTTCCACTGTTTCTCTAATTCTACACCATTCACACAATCCCGTAGGATGTTTTCCTAATATATGCATTGTTGAATTAAGTCCTGTATGTCCCAGTCTTAGTCTTAAAATAATACAGTCTTCCTTCCTTCTCCCACTTGAATTCCTTCCTCTACCTACTAATGGTTGTATTAAATGTAAATGTCTGCCCTTTTGCTCATTATCCCAATAAGATTGCCAGTTTTTATGGTAACTGTCACAGTGTTGGTTTGTGTTTCCCCGGGTGTCCACTAGAGGTCTCTTTCCCTTACTGTCACCATTCATTCTGGAACTGCATTTCCCACGATCCTTTGTCTGTTCTCATCACTCATCATTGCACGCAGCTGTTTCCTATTACATTGTTAAGTTCTGTGTATAAATACCCTGTCTGTTTCAGTCCATGTCACGGAGTCGTTGTTAGATGTCCTCACACTTTATGGTTGGTTTCTTGTCTGTTCATGTTTTTTTTCTTGGTTTTGGACTGCTTGATTATTTGGATTTGACCCCTGCCTGGAAGACTACGATTTGGATTACCCTATTAAAAACTACTGCTATTGGATTTTCTGCGTCCTGTGTGTGTTACGTGACAGAACGACTCCGTCACACATAATCCAGCGGTAATTTTCATTTTTATTTTTTATTATTTTTGTAAGATCTCGTCCCCAGTCACTATGTGGATTTCACGTAACGAACTTTCTCCTGCTGAGAGAGAGAATGGGATCTCTTTACTAGAGTATTTTTCTAGATGTGCACAAAGACATGAGGAAATCAGGACAGCTGAAGCTTCACCACGGGTCTCATCGAGTGCTGGGACTTTGTCGATGGTTTCGTCCAGTTCAGAGTTGGCACACATCCGTCAGAAAGGACGGAGGAGGAGACCTGCGTCGGCCCAGTCAGAGACTGTTCACGTCCCGTCTGCCCAGTCAGAGACTGTTCACGTCACGTCTGCCGATCCAGAGACTGTTCAAGTCACGTCTGCCGATCCAGAGACTGTTCAAGTCACGTCTGCCGATCCAGAAACTGTTCAAGTCACGTCTGCCGATCCAGAAACGGTTCAGGTCACGTCTGCCCAGTCGGAGATGGATCAGGAGATGCCCATTCTCGTGGCCTCGAGGGCACTGACCGACTATTTAGAACGTCTAGCCCAGATCCTGGAGATGCCTTTCAGACCTTTCGTGTCCGTTGAGCCGGAGCCAGTGTCTGCTGTTCCTGAGCCGGAGCCGGTGTCTGCTGTTCCTGAGCCGGAGACAGTGCCTGTTCCTGAGCCGGAACCGGAGCCAGTGCCTGTTCCAGAGCCGGAACCGGAGCCAGTGCCTGTTCCAGAGCCGGAACCGGAGCCAGTGCCTGTTCCAGAGCCGGGACCGGAGCCAGTGCCTGTTCCAGAGCCGGAACCGGAGCCAGTGCCTGTTCCAGAGCCGGAACCGGAGCCAGTGCCTGTTCCAGAGCCGGAACCGGAGCCAGTGCCTGTTCCAGAGCCGGAACCGGAGCCAGTGCCTGTTCCAGAGCCGGAACCGGAGCCAGTGCCTGTTCCAGAGCCGGAACCGGAGCCAGTGCCTGTTCCAGAGCCGGAACCGGAGCCAGTGCCTGTTCCAGAGCCGGAACCGGAGCCAGTGCCTGTTCCAGAGCCGGAACCGGAGCCAGTGCCTGTTCCAGAGCCGGAACCGGAGCCAGTGCCTGTTCCAGAGCCGGAACCGGAGCCAGTGCCTGTTCCGGAGCCGGAGCCAGTGCCTGTTCCAGAGCCGGAGCCGGAGCCAGTGTCTGCTGTTCCTGAGCCAATGGTTGTTTCTGTGTTTGTGTCTGTCCTTGTGGCTGTTACTGTCCTGGTGTCTGTTCCTGAGCCGGTGTCTGTTCCTGAGCCGGTGTCTGTTCCTGAGCCGTGGCCGCCCGAGGGGTCGTCTCCGCCGTGGCCGCCCAAGGGGACGTCTCCTCCCTGGTCGCCCGAGTGATCGTCTTCGCCCTGGTCGCCCGAGTGGTCGTCTTCGCCCTGGCCGCCCAAGGGGACGTCTCCTCCCTGGTCGCCCGAGTGGTCGTCTTCGCCCTGGCCGCCGGAGGGGTCTGCACCGCCCTGGCCGCCCGAGGGGTCTGCACCGCCCTGGCCGCCCAAGGGGACGTCTCCTCCCTGGTCGCCCGAGTGGTCGTCTCCGCCCTGGTCGCCCGAGTGGTCGTCTTCGCCCTGGTCGTCACCGCCCTGGTCGCCCGAGGGGTCTGCACCGCCCTGGCCGCCCGAGGGGTCTGCACCGCCCTGGCCGCCCGAGGGGTCTGCACCGCCCTGGCCACCCGAGGGGACGTCTCCTCCCTGGCCGCCCGAGTGGTCGTCTTCGCCCGAGGGGTCTGCACCGCCCTGGCCGCCCGAGTGGTCTGCACCGCCCTGGTCGTCGCCGCCCGAGGGGTCTGCACCGCCCTGGCCGCCCGAGGGGTCTGCACCGCCCTGGCCGCCCGAGGGGTCTTCACCGCCCTGGCCGCCCGAGGGGTCTTCACCGCCCTGGCCGCCCGAGGGGTCTTCACCGCCCTGGCCGCCCGAGGGGTCTTCACCGCCCTGGCCGCCCGAGGGGTCTTCACTGCCCTGGCCGCCCGAGGGGTCTTCACCGCCCTGGCCGCCCGAGGGGTCTTCACCGCCCTGGCCGCCCGAGGGGTCTGCACCGCCCTGGCCGCCCGTTGGATCGTCTGCTTCGCTCTGGCCGCCCGATGGGTCGTCTGCTTCGCTCTGGCCGCCCGATGGACTGTCTGCTTCGTCCTGGCCGCCCGATGGACTGTCTGCTTCGTCCTGGCCGCCCGATGGACTGTCTGCTTCGTCCTGGCCGCCGGATAAACCATCACCCCCGTCTCTGTTTCCTTCCATGGACCTGGCCCCCCATCCCTCCCCCTGATCCTCCACCGTTCCACCACCCTCCTGGACTCTTGTTTTGTTTGTTTTTTGTGGGTCTTGGAGCGTCTGGTAGCCGCTCCGTAGAGGGGGGGTTATGTCACAGTGTTGGTTTGTGTTTCCCCGGGTGTCCACTAGAGGTCTCTTTCCCTTACTGTCACCATTCATTCTGGAACTGCATTTCCCACGATCCTTTGTCTGTTCTCATCACTCATCATTGCACTCAGCTGTTTCCTATTACATTGTTATGTTCTGTGTATAAATACCCTGTCTGTTTCAGTCCATGTCACGGAGTCGTTGTTAGATGTCCTCACACTTTATGGTTGGTTTCTTGTCTGTTCATGTTTTGTTTCTTGGTTTTGGACTGCTTGATTATTTGGATTTGACCCCTGCCTGGAAGACTACGATTTGGATTACCCTATTAAAAACTACTGCTATTGGATTTTCTGCGTCCTGTGTGTGTTACGTGACAGTAAGACTTTATTTGGATGGTCCCTTTTGAACATTCTGTTGACTATAAGTTACTTTGCAACTACATGTCAACTAACTCTCATTAGAGTATAAGTAAACTGTCTGCATAATATCTGCAAACTCTTTATTGTGATGCTCCTCCAACAGACACTCTACTGACTATAAGCAACTTCGCAACTACATGTAAACTTATTCTAACCCTACCAGTCTACTAATACTATACTAATACTCTAATGAGAGTTAGTAGACATGTAGGTGCAATGTTACTTAGACAACAGAATGTGTTAAAGGGACCATCAAAATAAAGTGAAACAGTTTTATATATCTCCCTTTTTATTATTGATTTTACTTCTAATTTGCTATACCTAATTGCCATATCTATAATATCCTTTGCCATAGGCTGTTTTGCTAATTTGTCTGCTGCTTCATTCCCTGATATTCCAGTATGTGCCGGAACCCACAAAAACTGAACTATCTTATTTGTCTGTTGCATCATGAACAATATCTGTAAGATCTCCAAAACTATATCTTGTCTAGTATCTGACTTTTGAGCTTCCAGACACATCAAGGCTGAACTTGAATCTGAGCATATTAAAGTTGTATTAAGTCCCATTTCATTTATTTTAATCAAAGCTACCATAATTGCTAGTAAGGGACCGTTCGGTATTTATGGAAAGGGCCACCGGAGGAAAATAGGGGAGGGTCATGTCTTTTTATTCTTTGTTGAGGGGAGGGTCATTCAACTTTTTTTAGTCTAGGGGGAGGGTCACCCAACTTTTGTATTTATGAAAACAGCAAAATTTCAAAGTGGCTTGTTTGGTGCACATTTTTTCCATGTAGCTTTATGTAGCTCTCTCGGTCTCGGTCCCCCATCGCTATCAGATGGGTCTGACCCAACAAAAATCCAGTTTGGCGCTGTCTGACAGTGCGCGCGCACTTCAGTACGCATCATGTACAGAAAGCCAATGAAATGTTTACCCGGCATAGCTTTAAAGCACGAGCAAATAATGAACTTTTGTGATTACGAATAAGTGCAGTGTCCTGTGAGTGTAACTCTACCGCGGCATTAATATGTGATATGAATGTATGTTGAGTGTATTGGGACTGAGGCGCCAGAACTGCAGCTGATAGAATGTGCGCTGTACGATACTACCATATTTTAGTTTCCATTCTTATTGTGTTTCCACAACAATGTTAGTGAGTAAATCTACTGAAATTGCCACCATAACAGTGGAGTGTGATGTGTTAGACGTAGGGCTACCACATTTATATTACTATTAGAATTATTTGAAGTTAACATAATAAAATACGCAGATCTACACCAAAATCACCAAGTTTATATATCCAGAGCCCCTTAATAAAGGAGTCAAGACATTAGAAAAATATCAGTCTACACATGCGTTTTATATTTAATATGAGCGAAATACACATGTGACGTGACACAACAAATCTTTAACTTTTAGGTGGCAAAATATTTTTTTTAATAATTTTACGAACTAGGCTACACTGCGCAAAACAAAAGTAGGCTAATAACCGGATGAAGAAGGGTCGGCCACCACAGAACATAAAATATTATTTTTTATTTTATTTTTCGTGTTCGCATTTATGAGGAAAAAAACAATGTTACGGACGTGACAGTTCTTCGTTACGGACATGACCGCTCTGAAAGCGACTTCAGAAAGCACAAAGCCTTTCTTTAAAGTAAATTTTGTTTTTTATTAATTGTATCTTAATTTTAATTAATGTTTCATCAACCAATTGCCTGGATTTAATAAATAAGAAGTAAATATAGTAGAAAATAGATCATCATGTAACGGAGTCGCCGGCGAGTGAACTGGACTCTCGTCGCATAAATGAACCGAAACTCAGCGTATAATGTACTTGCCTCACAGACTTGAGAAATATATAGAAAGCTTGATGTCTACTTTTAAACAGAACATTTAAAGACGAAAAACAGACTGCTCTCTGCTTATGTAATCCGTATGAAATCTGCATTTCTCTCTGGCGCCTTACTGTGAAGATCGCGAGTCAGCATCGTCAACTTCATCTTTGCAGCCGACACACTGACACAGAACAACCTTGTTTATTAAACAATTAAAATCTCTCCTTGCTATATTTGACATATTCATAATCATTACTTTTGCCGGTTCTTTGTGGCAGCTTTAAGATACTTTATTGGGAGCGCCACCCTTGTTACATGAACGCGTCACCACTGCATCAGCACCGAAAACATGATTTTTTTTTTTTAAATCTAAAATAAAAAATCATGATACGAACCGAATTGTAGGTTTGCAGGAGAAAGCAGAAAGCAGGAGTTTAGTCGTTTGTCATGGTTGTAAAAAAACAATGGCTATCTGAACATCTTTGCCAAGCGTAAATATGTCATGCCTTTTTCCAGGGGAGGGTCATGCCTTTTTTCACAATCATTTTGGAGGGTCATAGAAAAATGTATTACTGGCGAAGGGAGGGTCAAGTCTTTTTTGACTACAGATCTCAAAACTCCTCCGGTGGCCCCTTAAATAAATAACGAACAGTCCCTAACTCTCCTGTAAACACAGAGACATGATCTGATATTCTTTCCCCTCTTGTCACTTTCAACCTTGGAATGATATACGCTATCCCCACCTGTCCATTCTGTGGATCCTTAGATGCATCTGTGAAAACCTGTATATATTGTTCATACTAGTCCCAATATATTCTCTTGTCATCTCTGCTTCTAACAGCCTCTGATCTTTATCTTGTCTTTATTCCAATAAGGTCTATATTTGTTTGAGTTAAAATCCATAATGGTGTAGTTGGTAATATTACTGCTGGAATAACACTAACCTCATTTAATTTCATATCCTGCACTAAATCCTGAATGATCCAACCAAAACTGTTAACTTTCTTTTTCCCATGTTCCCAACATGCTTTCAAGTATCCATTTTGTTGGATGGCTATCCTTCTGACCTTTGAGGTTTGCCCAGTATGTCAGTATCAATTGGTTCCTTCTCAAGTGAATTGGCATCTCCCCATCTCCACCTGTAACGCTGAAATTGGAGAGGAAGGATAAGCTCCACAACTAATTCTCAAAGCTTGTGATTGAATTCGTCCTAATTTTCCTAACTGTGACTTAGCTGCTGATCCGTAAGCTATACAACCATAATCTAATATTGCTCTTATCATTGTTGAATAAATTGTTTTTAATACCAATCTATCAGCTCCCCATTCTCATCCTGAAATACACCTCATTACATTTAAAATCTTCTTACATTCATCCTCCATCTTATTTATGTGTAAATTCCATGTTTTTGTATCGAACCACATACCTAAAAATCGTATCACTTTAACTTGTTCTATCTCTTTATTATACAATTTCATCTTTAAATCAATACTTGCCCTTTTATTTGTAAACAAAATACATTTGTTTTTCTCCACTGAGGATTTAAAACCCCATTTGTAAGACCACCTCTCAACATTTTTTAAAACTGATTGCATTTTATTAACAATATACTCTACATTCCTCTAAGCCATAGAGCTCCATCATCAGCGAACAACGATTTATTTATGTTCTCATCTATTGTTGTAAATACATCATTAATCATAATAATAAACAAAAAAGGACTTATGACACTACCCTGAGGAGTTCCATTCTCAATTATTCCTTTCCTTGATATATATTCTCCAATCTTTACTTTAATATTTCTTTCAATTAAAAACTCTTTTATCCAATTATATACCTTTCCATCTATTCCAATTTTATCTAATTTAAGAGATTCATCACTTAACTTTTTAACCATTACATAACTAATTCCGTCCTGTCATGGAGTTGAAGCTTTAGTATTTTTTTTTATTCTTTAATTCTGAAATTGAAAAGGCACTTCTAGTAAACTATTTGTAACTCTTTTTATTTCTAAAATATATGGATGCTGTTTTAACAACTTCTCCCTCATTTCCTTACATTCCTCCATCAAATTATCCGAACTATTTATTTTTGAGAATTGTTTTCTAAACATTTCTGCTTTCTCCTCATCCCTTATTGCTATTTCTTCCCCAATACTTAACACAGGATATTCATATTCTCTTCGAATGCCACTCATCTTTTTAATCATACTCCACACTTCCCCAATTGGAGTATTTTTTCCAATTTCTTCACAATATGATCTCCAATACTCTTTCTTCACTTCCCTTATTGTTCTTCTAGTTTCCGCTTGATAATTTTTATATATGATCATGTTTTCCCAATTGTGAGTTTTCCTTTTTTAAATGATTTTAAATGCTTTCCTTTTCCTTTTAACTGCTATTGTACACTTCTCATTCCACCATGAACTCTTTTCTCCACCCTCTTTCCTTTGCTTTTCAGAATGCATTCACTAGCAGCACTCTCTGTATCACTGATATTAATTCTGTATTTATTCAATTATTATTATTTCATTCTTCTTGATTATTTTCAATCCTTCCTCACATATTCTTTCATTTTTTCCCCAAATCTGCTTTCTCATACTTCCATTTTCCTGTATTTCCTTGCTTTATCTTCCTTATCTCATTATTTACAATTGAACTTAATATAGGAAAATGATCACTACCCACCGTACAATTTTTTTTTAATACCTCCCAATTTATTATTCCACCTAATACATTAGAAACAATTGTTAGATCTATTGCTGATTCCCTCCCTGGATTTACATCCATATATGTTTTTGTTCCATCATTTCTGCAAACCAAGTTTTCCTTTTCCATCAACTCTTCAATGACCAAAACCATTTGTATCTGTTTATAAACCACCCCATAAAGTACTATTGGCATTAAAATCCCCACACCATATTACTCTATCTCCACTTAATCCTTTCATTGCTACCAAACTTTCTTGTGTTAATCTTTTTCACGGATTGTAAAAGTTTATTATAACATAATTCTTGTTTCCAAACCATATTTCTACAACTACTGTATATACTCCATCACTTCCCCTTTCTTCAAAACTCTATAAGGCATTCCCTCTTTTAAAAAGTTGACACATCCTCCTCCTTTTCCTTCTTTACGGTCTCTTCTCACACTTATGTATCATTTTAAAACAAATTCTAATCTAGGATTCAACCATGATTCTTGAATACATATTACATCCGGCTTAACTTTCATTTGGCTTATATATCCTTTAAATTATTGACCATTGGCACAAAGGCTTCTGGTATTCCATTGTAAAACAGTGAACATAAAAATACTAGCCAACCCCTAACTCCTGACTTGACTGAGATTCTGTATTAAGGTTTTTCATTATTTCTTCACATTTCAATCCCTTTATATCTAGAAATGTCTCTGCCGCCTTTACTATTATTTGTAACTTTTCTGTTCTCCTTTCTGTTTGTGCTGTACAATTGATTACCTCCACCATGAAGAGCACAACATTTATCTTACTTACTATCATTGCATCTTCTGGTACTCCACCTTCATCAATTCTTCCTGTACCTTCACTTCTTTTTCCATACTCCATTTTTTTCTGTCCCACTTTCTGCCTATTTCCATCATTTACTACTTTCACAGCTTCAGCATGAAAGTTTGATTCTTTTTTGACTTTTCCTGTTGCACTTCCACTGCCTTTTTCCTCACCTCACAACCTCCATATGCCACATTGTGACTGCCTCCACAGTTGCAGCACTTCAATCCTACTCCTTCTCCACACTTCCCAAATTCGTGCTCCCCTCCACAACGCGCACACCTCATCTTAGCCTTACACACTAATGCAGTATGACCATACCGCTGGCAATTATAACACCTCAAAGGAAGAGCTATATACTTCCTAATCGGATAACTGATATAACCCATCTTAATCCGATCTGGCATTTCTTCTCCTTCCAGTTTTAGATGTACTGACAAGCTATCCATTCTTCTCCCTTCTCTGTTCAATTGTAAGCAGACTGCATCTATGACCTTTGCCCCCTCTATATTCTTTTTTAATTCCTCCATATTAACTCCTAACGGAATTCCATTTATTACTCCATACACCCACGATTTCTGTCCTATGGTCTTGCAATTCATTTCTATCTGTGTTCCAACTGTCTTTATTTTCTGAATTGGCCGCCATGTACCGCCATGTCTACGTGACACCATCTAATACGGCTCACCCCATCAACACAAAAAACACATAATCCAGACAGAGAACTGAAGTGAGTGCAGGCTAGATATACTGGTGGTTGATGATGGTGAACAGGTGCAGGTGATGAGAACTCCGGTGATTGTGAACGAGTGGGTGGAACAGGTGCAGATGTTTGAGTGGATGGTGTGAGTGACTCCGTCATAGATATCCATAATAAATGCTAGATGTCTCGTCCGCGCTGCTGGCCAATGGAGGTCGACGTCCGCACCTGGCGGCCATCTTGTCACAGGCAGCTCGCTCACTCGTAACATTATGTTTTAAGGGTGCATGCACTTTTTAAATAACCATAACTTTCTAAATTTTCTACCGATTTTCAAACGGTTTGGTTTGTTATAAACGTCAGACATGTAGTTATCACACTGTATACTTATGAATAATAAGTGTATAAAATAAATAATCACCCAGAATTATAGCCACGTTAATAACGTTTGTTAGAAACCAAACCGTTTGTAAATCCGTCAAGATTTCAACGAGATAAGAGTATTTGTGTTCGTGCTGATCACTCATCTTACATCAGGTACCACAGAGCCCACCAGAAAGCTTGCCTGTGACAAGATGGCTGACGGTGATGACGATAGAGACTCCGCCGTAAGACATCTAGCCTTTATTATGGATATCTATGGACTCCGTGACAATACCTCTTCTGAAATGTGTTGGTCTTGTGTTGCGGTGACTATAACAACAGGAGCTGGCAACACATCTGTTTGTGATCAGCGGTTCTGAGTTCCTGAGTTTATAAAGTTTTCTTTCACACAGCGAGACTCACAAATGATACCTGAATATATTTCTGAATCTGTTAATTAAACTAATAATTTTAAACTTGTTGTTTCAGGAAATTATTTAAATTACTAAATTTGTTTTATGTTTCACAGTTTATTTGCAGTTATGTCCTCTTTTTTTAACACTACAGGGCAAAACTGAAACCTAAAGATAATAATAAAAACATCTGTTCATAACTTTTCACTGTTCAATTACACTGACCTTAGGTATTATCTGACAAACTGTTTGATTAATTTCCAGAATCTTTATTTGTTTTCTTTGTCATCTCTAACTGAATCTTGTTCATTATTTCTTTAGATTTGTCGAACCACAGAATAAATCATCTGAATCATGGGAGAAAAGAAAGAGATCATTCATACTGGATTTGTGTCTGCAAGCTGCTCTCCACCATAAAGAGACAATAAAAGAAACTGTGAAGAAACTGCTGTCATCTGTGAATTATGAGAGATGTGATTTCCTGCTGGATCTGTGTTCACATGTGAAGGACTATGAGACTCAAACAGGCAGGAGTGTCCTTCCAGCATTACAGCCAGTTTATCAGTCAGCTCCTGCAGTCTGGAGAATAAAGCTCTCAGAGAGAAAGAGCTCCATCCTCCTAGAAGTGCTGAAACTGCAAACACAGAAGAAACCAGTAGAGCTGAGAGACTGGACAGATGAAGAGAGTGAAGTGAGGGGATTCCTCCAGTGTCTGCCCTACATCTCACAGCTCAGGTGAGAGTTTTATAGGGAACAGACCAACCATGCTTGATTATTGTATTCAGTCAGTGCTCACTATAGAATGAATGTATATGTGTATGTTGGGTAGACAATATAAATGTGATCGTGAACCAAAATTACAAAGACTGAATTGAAGTGTGGTTTTGTCGACACCACAGGGGCCGGATGCATAAACTTCTTAGACTATTCTTACAAGTTAGTCATCTCATATTTTTCTTCTTCAAGGCTGATCATAACTGTTTTAAACCAGTTACATAAAAAGGTAGATGGGTGTAATTTGAATCTGTAAAGAAAGTCTGATTAGCCCTAACTTATGCTAGTTGTTCAGACTAGTTCTTATAACAGTTTTAACTAAGCGTCTTTGTTTACGCATCTGGCCGCTGACAGTTGTGTCGTGAGTAAATCTGTTGTTCAAATCCTTCTCTCACTCTTGTTCAGTCAGTCTCTGTAGAGATTGATTTTGTTCATGTATTTCTATTATAGCAGCACACAGTATGTTGGTTATAATTGAGCTAAAGTGGGTTTCTGCATAGTCGAGCTACAATCTTAAACAAATACTGCTATTGGTTGGCCTGTGTGTGTGTGTGTGTGTGTGTGTGTGTGTGTGTGTGTGTGTCCTGGTACACAGGGCGTGTGATGCGTCAGTGCAGCAGTGTTGGAGTAGTAGTGCTTGTAGCTAGTGCATGTTGCATGTTGCATGTTCCTTCTGCTTGCCACTCTCTGCTTTCAGCTACTGCCACCGGATAGCCCTCTGTTTTCAGGGGCGAAAAGAGGAGCCGAGTGCGTAAGCCTCCTCAGCCGGTACATAGCCTCTCCACTGCCAAGATCTCGTACACGCCTCCCCGTGGCACACATGGTAACTGGTCCCCTGTGGTTCCAGGCTAAGTTGTACGGGATCTCGGAGCAGCAGTGGGCCCCAGAGACGCGGCATGCAGGCCCATTGGTGAGTGGAAATGCCCTGGTGCCCGTCAACCTCTGTCCCAGCTATGGGTAAATAGCCCCAGCTAAGGGTAAACAGTGAAGACCCCAACGGCGGCGCAGGCGGAAGATGGTGATGTGAGAACCACCACAACGGCTGGGAAGGCGGACGAAGGCAACTCCAAGCCACATGGGTTAACTCGGGAGGGTACAGTGGCTAGGGGAGCAAACCCCGAAGAAAAAACCTGCAATTGGGGACAGGCACAGGCGGAGTCCAACTGTCCAGACCACCGGCAGCCCCCTGCAACTCCTGCCAGACAAAGGTCGTCATGTGTTCCCTCATGCCACTGGAGGTCATCTGGTAGGAGTGAAGATGGTGGGAGTGAGGTCTGCGCACCCACACCCTCACCTTAATCCTCACCTATGCGCAAGCTTCTTGCCCCCACCCCACCCCACCCCCTCTCCCTCAAAGTCCTTTGGCGATGTGGAATGGTGGTGGGTACAGGCCAAGGATGTGGCTGGGAGTGCCTAACCAAACCATGCACACAGGCGGCAATGGAGTGACGGTCGCTAGGACTGCGGGATGGAGCAGCGCGTCTTTTCGGCAGCTTCCACTGCGACTGAGCAGCCCCACACTGCTCACCCCTGTGACGGGGAAGGACCTGGAAAAGGTGGTCCGAAAATTGTCTGCTCCCCACACTCCGGACGGTAAGCCGCAACCGTCGGAGCATCCCTACTTGCGGTCGAAAAGTCAAAGTAAAAAAATATAAGCTAAGTATTGCTTCATGGAACGTTCGCACACTGCTGGACCCGGCCGAAACTCCTGACAGGCCCCATCGCAGGACAGCACTGGTGGCCCTGGAGCTCGCAAGATATAACATTGACATAGCAGCTCTCAGCGAGACTAGACTACATGGGGAGGACTCCC
This sequence comes from Gila orcuttii, assembly GCA_026230005.1. Classification (NCBI taxonomy): domain Eukaryota; kingdom Metazoa; phylum Chordata; class Actinopteri; order Cypriniformes; family Leuciscidae; genus Gila; species Gila orcuttii. The sequence continues at coordinate 18,478,028 of JAPDVR010000009.1, forward strand.
TGACAGAGGTTGGTGCTGGGTACACCTTCTTCTGGAAGGGGGTCCCCGAAGGCACTCGTCGTAACCATGGAGTTGGCTTTGCTGTAAAATCTACACTGCTGCAGCGCATTCCCGAATCCCCCATCGGAATCAACGAAAGACTGATGACATGGCGCATTCCCCTGGCAAAGGAACGCTTCGCCACTCTCATCAGTGCATACGCTCCAACTCTTGACGCCGAGCACAACATCAAAGAGGATTTCTACAGATCTCTTGATGTCATCTTGCAGAAAACCCCGGCTACGGACAGGCTCATACTCATGGGAGATTTCAATGCTAGAGTAGGCACGGAGCACCTGGTATGGAATAAAGTCATTGGCCAGCATGGTGTGGGGAAAATGAACCACAATGGGCTCAGACTTCTCTCCCTCTGTGCAGAGCATCAGCTGGTCATTACTAACACCGTCTTCCAGATGAAGAACAGGCTTAAGACCACCTGGCAGCACCCCCGCTCAAAACACTGGCATCTTCTTGACTACGTGATTGTCCGTCAAAAGGACAGACAAGATGTCCTCACCACCCGTGTTATGCGCGGAGCTGAGTGCTGGACTGACCACCTCATGGTCAGATCCAAACTTCTCATGCGCATTCAGCCCCGTGGCCCGAGGACAGCTCCAAACAAGAAACTCAACTGTACAGCACTGAATAGCCACACCACCAAAGACACCCTCCGACGGCTCCTTGCTGAAAACCTCAACAAGATCCCGGAGGAATCAACCGACTGGCCAGCTCTGTGTCAGGCTATTAATAGCGCAGCCTCAGAGGCGCTCGGCCAATCAAGGAAACTCCATCAGGACTGGTTTGACTGTAACTCAGCCGAGATACAGTCACTCCTAAAAACCAAGCATGAGGCCCACAAAGCTCTCCTGGCCTGCCCTGGATCTCCCACCCTTAAAACCACCTTCAGTGCTGCAAGAACAGCAACCCAGCGAGCCCTCAGGACTATGGAGGACGCCTGGTGGGTGCAAAAGGCGCAAGAAATCCAGAACCTGGCAGACTCCAATAACATTCAAGGCTTTTATGATGCCATAAAAGCATTGTATGGACCCAGGAAGTGGGCGACTCCCCCAGTCCGATCAGCTGACGGCGCCATGCTCTTCAAGGACAGCCACGAGATTCTTGCCCGTTGGGCAAATCATTTTGAGAGCCTCCTCAACCACATCAATCCTGTTGATCCATATATTCTGGATAATCTCCCAGACCTGCCACCAATCACGCACTTGGACACCCCACCACTTTACTCAGAACTCCGGAAAGCCATTGTAGGGCTGAAGAACTGCAAAAGCGCTGGACCCGATGGAATCCCTGCAGAGGTTTTCAAACACGGAGGTTACATCCTCACGCGTCGCCTGCACCTCCTGATCCAAAACATCTGGGAACATGGGACCCTCCCACAGGACTGGAAGGATGCTAACATCGTGGTCATTTACAAACAGAAAGGAGACCGAGCAGTCTGCGGCAACAGCCGTGGGATATCTCTCCTCTCCATCGCAGGGAAAGTCCTGGCCAAGATCATGCTCAGCAGACTGGTTGAGCACATCTCGGAAGCTGTGCTTCCGGAAACGCAGTGTGGCTTCCGGAAGACCAGATCCACGACAGACATGATTTTTGTCTTGAGGCAGCTGATGGAGAAGAGCCGTGAACACCACAAAGACCTTTACATTGCCTTCATCGACCTCAGCAAAGCTTTTGATACCATCAACCGTCAACTGCTCTGGAAACACCTTTCCAAACTTGGGGTACCACCCAAGTTTCTCAGCATCCTACAGCAGTTGCATGAAGGGATGAAAGCCAGAGTGCTCATGGGAGAACTCCAGTCAGAGTGTTTTGAGGTAAATGTTGGGGTGAAGCAAGGCTGTGTCTTGGCTCCGGTGCTTTTTAACATCCTCCTCTCTGCCATCACCTGCCTCTTCCACCGCGTCATGGGACATGAAGATGGTGTCCATGTGGAATACCGACTTGACGGAAGTCTTTTCAACCTCCGTCGGCTCCAGGCCCGCACAAAGACAAAGATCCGCCAAATCTGTGAGCTTCAGTATGCTGATGACTGTGCCATCTTAGCTCATAGCCCGGACTCTATGCAGCACGCCCTTAACACAATAACCAGTTTGTACCAATCCTTTGGCCTACAGGTCAACATTCAAAAAACCGAGATCATGTCCCATCTCACAACCCCCGCCCTCGCATCCCCCAGCTTTCACATAAATGGTGTTCCACTTAAAACAGTGGACCACTTTACCTACCTCGGCTCCGATTTGTCCTCATGCTGCTCCCTTGACACAGAAATACACACCCGGATAAATAAAGCCTCATCATCTTTTGGACGCCTACGCAGCAGGGTTTTTGAAAACCGTAACCTGAAGGTCAGTACCAAAGTCGCTGTTTACAACGCGGTTTGTGTCTCCACTCTGCTTTATGGGGCAGAGTCTTGGACCCCATACCGCCAACACATTATCAGCCTAGAGGCCTTCCACATTCGCTGCCTACAGAAGATCCTCAGTTTGTCCTGGGAAGATCGAATCCCCCATACAGTCATCCTCAGCAACACTGACTCAATCTGTATGGAAGCAGCTGTGGCCAAAAAACATCTGCGCTGGATAGGGCACACCATACGCATGCCTGAACACCGCCTGCCCCGCCAAGTCCTTTACAGTCAACTCATGGGCGCTAAGCGGTCAGCGGGAGGGCAAAAGCGACGCTTTAAGGACTACACCAGGGACATTCTAAAGCGAGCGAACATCCCCCTTACGCAACTTGAATCTCTGGCACTTGACAGATCAGCCTGGCAGGTTACCAGTGCCACTGCTGTCTCTCAAATACACCAAACCAACCAAGACCGACGATCCGAGAGGCGCATCAAGAGACACCAATGGGTGGCTGGCACCCCCCTGGCATCTGGTTTCCCCTGCTCCATCTGCGGTCGAGTGTGCGGCTCAAGGATCGGACTCAACGCCCACGAAAAGTGGCACCAGCGGCAAGGTCGCTGAACCCCCAAACCTAAACCCCCCCCCCACCCCCATCCCACCCCTGGAGCAAGCGTCATCATCGAACACGATGGACAGAAAAAGTGTGTGTGTGTGAGTGAGAGAGTGAGAGAGTGAGTGAGTGTAAGATTACTGATGTGATGTAATACAGGACAAAACAGCACTTGACTTTAATGGAGCTCTAGATTAAGTGTTTACTGTCAAATCAGAAAACAAACCGTGTAGAAACTGTCAATTACATGTACTTGAAGTGAAAGGTTTAAGGAAATTAAGTTACTCAAAATTAGTTCTTTAATTGTATTTAGATTCCAAAAGATAGAAGCTATACAAAAAATACTTATTTTACTAAATTAAATTTAGGATTATATTTTCACTTTTTTTTTTCAATATTTTATACACTGGACAATAAAGTGATAATTATGTGTGTCTCCACAGATTTTCTGCCATTATCTACAGGAAGAGAGAAACGGCTGTAAAGTTTCTGCTGAATCTGTTTGTTTCAGCATCAGAGTTTGATGCAAATACAGAAGAAAATTACACTGAACTATTAACATCTGTGTGCAGCTACACATCTTTCCCCTATGATGAGAATTATTATGAGTATCAGTGTGATTTCCTGCTGGATCTGTGTTCACATGTGAAGGACTATGAGACTGAAACAGGCAGGAGTGTCCTTCCAGCATTACAGCCAGTTTATCAGTCAGCTCCTGCAGTCTGGATCATATATCTCTCAGAGAGAAAGAGCTCCATCCTCCTAGAAGTGCTGAAACTGCAAACAGAGAAGAAACCAGTAGAGCTGATAGACTGGACAGATGAAGAGAGTGAAGTGAGGGGATTCCTCCAGTGTCTGCCCTACATCTCACAGCTCAGGTGAGAGTTTTATAGGGAACAGACCAACCATGCTTGATTATTGTATTCAGTGCTCACAATAAAATAAATTAATTTAATGTACAGTGTATGTTAGCAAGACAATATATATGTGAACAGGAACCAGAATTGAAAAAACTTAAGTTGCATAAATTTCTTCGACAAGTCTTACAAGTTAGTCATCTAATTATTTTATACAAGACTGATCATAACTGTTTTAAACCAGTTACATAAAGATGTATATTGGTGTGATTTGAATCTGTAAAGTAAGTCTGATTAGCCCTAACTAACTGCTAGTTGTTCAGACTAGTTCTTGTGCAGTGTTGGGCAGTAACTAGTTACTAGTAATGCGTTACAGTCATATTACTTTCTCTGGTAAGTAGTAGTGTAACTATTAACATTTATTTTTTTGTCACAGTTGCTAATGATTTGAAATTCAAAAATCCAGTCATCCCTATCAATTTTCATAATCGTTGTTGTGCATGTGCGCTCATGACTTCCTTTAAAATACATTTTCAAAGTGAGAATAGTGTCACCTGGAGGCTTTAAAAAGCAAAAACGTGCGATGTCATGGTGTAACCAGCTAAAGCTCCCTATATAAATATATAAAGAGGCAGTGTTTCCCCTAGGATTTTTTTTCAGGGGGGGGGGGGGACTGCTAGTGTTGCGGAGCGGGCGTGTTACGGATACGTGGTGTATTTGTTTTTTATTATTAATTGAAATCATGTACTATGAATCATTAAACTTATACAACATTTTTTTTTAATATATATATATATGGAAAAAAAATTCACACTAATTCTGTGTTGTGTTTTTTCTGGTAATAAAATGAAGACATAAAACACAAATTTTAGCATTTATCATCAATTTTAATCATATGAAATTAAATAAACTTTTTGTCAAATAACTGGCTGCACAATGAGCTTTAGCCTAACTGTTCAAATTAAAACATGGATTATTCCTTAAAAATTTCAGTTTTGATGATAATTTATTTGGATTAGTGTTAGTGTATTATTACATTGGGATATATCTAAATTCTAATGTACAACAGTAATATATTTCTGTCAAGTTAAACCGAACTTTTATTTTGACGGGTTGCCGTGAAGACCTTTTGAGGTTCTGTGTGTTTGTCATGATGATAGTTTTTCTCAAATGAAGCGGTGAAATGATCACGAAGTGACTTTCAGAGTGGATCTAGAGCCTGGAGAGGAAGTTCATGCATTTGTGCCTTCATATAGGCCAAATAACAGCGCAAGCGTCACACGTGCTTCAGTGTGTGTGTGTGTGTGGTAAATTAAACTGCGCGTCGGGGCACCATTCATTCACACAGAACATGCAGGATTCGTATTTAAATAGTCTTTGTGTTTTAATATTCACACACACTAGTCTACATCGCGATTTGATTTCAAGTGTACTGAACTGCTTTCTATTTTTTCCTCAAATTTACAAATTCCGTGAAATTCCGCGTTTTACACTAAATTCCTTTTTTATGACTGTATTTCGTCAGCATTTTAGGGGGGGCGGGGGGTCGTTTTGCGGGGGCGGGCCGCCCCCCCCCAAAACAATGGTAGGGGAAACACTGAAGAGGCTTTTGGAATCTTTACAGTTTGTTTTATAAACAAATACTGTGATTGGCCTTTGTGTGTGTGTGTGTGTGTGTGTGTGTGTGTGTGTGTGTGTGTGTGTGTAAGATTACTGATGTGACGTAATACAGGACGAAACAACACTTGACTTTAATGGAGCTCTAGATTAAAGTTGCAGTAGGGAGTTTTGAGAAAATGTTGACTTAGCCTGAAAATTTGAACAAGCACAACTTCCAGGTCCATCCCCCTTGCTCTCTGCTACACTTCAGCCCTTCCTCCACAGCTCCTCCCCCACAGCGCAGCCTGCCGTGAACGCGCAGACTAGTAAGCAGGGCCACCGATGACGGCGGATTATAAACAGTTATGGAACATTCACTAATAGGGACGAAACATCAACAATATGCTTTACATTGACTATGGCCTGCCCATACTTTGACTACAAACTTGGTCCTCAAATCATTATGTATTTTGCAATACATGTAACTTTATAACGTTGCACTCTATAAGTTATAAATAGCTAACGTTAAAGGATTAGTTCACTTTTAAAAAAACTTGCTTATAATTTACTCACCCCCATGTCAACCAAGATGTCCATGTCTTTCTTTCTTCAGTCGAAAAGAAATTAAGGTTTTTGATGAAAACATTCCAGGCTTTTTCTCCATAATGTACTTCAATGGGACAAAAACGGTTCAAGGACCAAATTACTGTTTCAGTGCAGCTTCAAAGGGCTTTAAACGATACCAGACGATGAATAAGGGTCTTATCTAGCGAAACGATCGATCATTTCAAAAATAAATAAAAATCTTTAAGTTTTATAAGCACAAATGCTCGCCTTGCTCTGTTCTATGATGCACGTTCGTGACTCTCCTGTTTCAAAATGAACAAATCTTTTTTCGAATCATTTCGTTCGTTGAATGAACGAAATGGCTCCGAAAAAGACTCGTTCGAAATGAACGAATCTTTTTTGCGAGTCATTTCGTTCGTTGAATGAACGAAATGACTCGAAAAAAGATTCGTTCATTTGGATGAACGCGTTCGAACAGGAGAGTCACGAACGACGGTACGCGCTCGCGCTGTGCAAGAGAGGTGTGATCAGCGCGTACACGAGCGTGATTGACACTGCTAAGACATTCCTCCTGGCTCTGATTGGTTGTTTCTGACCGGGAGCGGTGTATTTCTGCAAATGGCAATAGGACCACTGGGAGGAGCTAGAGGAGCTTGATTTTTTCCACAGATTATCTGTCTCATATTCAACTATCAGGACATAATGACAGTTTTAACAAATATTTGTTTACAAAAGTTACCTACTGGAGCTTTAAGTGTTTACTGTCAAATCAGAAAACAAACCATGTAGAAACTGTCAATTACATGTACTTGAAGTGAAAGGTTTAAGGAAATTAAGTAAGTTACTCAAAATTAGTTTTTTAATTGTATTTAGATTCTAAAAGATAGAAGCTATACAAAAAAATATTTATTTTACTAAATTCAATTTAGGTTTATATTTTCACTTTTATTCAAAATTTTATATTCTCCTACACTGGACAATAAAGTGATAATTATGTGTGTCTCCACAGATTTTCTGCCATTATCTACAGGAAGAGAGAAACTGCTGTAAAGTTTCTGCTGAATCTGTTTGTTTCAGCATCAGAGTTTGATGCAAATACAGAAGAAAATTACACTGAACTATTAACATCTGTGTGCAGCTACACATCTTTCCCCTGTGATGAGAATTATTATAAAGAAACTAAGTATCAGATTCATCAGTGTGATTTCCTGCTGGATCTGTGTTCACATGTGAAGGACTATGAGACTCAAACAGGCAGGAGTGTCCTTCCAGCATTACAGCCAGTTTATCAGTCAGCTCCTGCAGTCTGGAGAATAAACCTCTCAGAGAGAAAGAGCTCCATCCTCCTAGAAGTGCTGAAACTGCAAACACAGAAGAAACCAGTAGAGCTGAGAGACTGGACAGATGAAGAGAGTGAAGTGAGGGGATTCCTCCAGTGTCTGCCCTACATCTCACAGCTCAGGTGAGAGTTTCATGGGGAACAGACCAACCATGCTTGATTATTATGTTTAGTGCTCACAATAAAATTAAGGAAGTTAGTGTATATGTTGGGTAGACAATATACAGTGCTGTTTAAATGTTTAGTGAACCCCTGTGAAAATGTGAATAATTTTACCAAAATAAGAGGGATTATACTAAATGCATATTATTTTGTATTGAGTGTTGTCCTGAATAAGACATTTTACATAAAGATGTTTACATAGAGTCCACAAGCCAGTATCTTTTGCATATTTGAACCCTTTCCAGCAGTGACTCAATACGATTTTGAGATCCATCTTTTCACACTGAGGACAATTGAGGAATGCAAACACAACTATTGAAAAAGGTTCAAACATTCACTGATGCTCCAGGAAAGCTTTTGAACAGGAAGAAGATGTCCACATTTTTCTTATTTTGTTTAAATATAGATTTTTCCCCTTTATACTGCCCTTTTGAAGCAACAGAAGAAACTTACATGTTTCCCGGAAGACAAATTAAGTTCAATTAAGAGTGCCCCCCCACCCTTAATGCATCATGTTTCCATCTGGAGCATCAGTGAATGTTTGAACCTCTTTTAATAGTTGTGTTTGCATTCCTCAATTGTCCTCAGTGTGAAAAGATGGATCTCAAAACCATCCAGTCTGTAGCGAAGGGCTACCAGAAGCTGTTAGGGCTAGTTTGATCGCAGTGAACCAGGTGTTTTGATCAGAACACCACAGAGTGAAGGATTGATTTTTACTGATTTATTATCACTGGTATGGAGATATCAACAACATCATAGGGAGTAGTCAGCCTTTACATGAATATTAACAAGTTGTAGAAGTTTGAGTTGAATAGTGCAGTACTGTGGAGGGCTTCCTTTAAGCACATAATCTGCTCACTTGCGGGACCTGGAGGATTTTTCTGAAGAACATTGTGCAGTTTAACTGCTCAGGACAAACAAGGGACTCAAGAACAACTATCACAAAACAAAACAAAAAAAAACAGTCGTGGACCATCCAGGTAACAACACACAGTATTAAGAATCAAGGGTACATAAACTTTTGAACATAAACATGAACACTTTTGAACATATACATCAACTTTTTTATAAATTCAACAATAGCCCCGCCCCTGTTGCCTAGCAACCCTGCAGCAACAGTCAATCACAATCCTCTGTGTGTACACATATCACCACATGGACTATATGTAAACATCTTTAATGTGAAATATCCTATTCAGGACAGCACTAAATAAAAAAATAACATGCATTTTGTATGATCCCTCTTATTTTGTTAACATTTTGTATGATCCCTCTTATTTTGTTAACATTATTCACATTTTCACAGATTCTGCAAGGGGTTCACTAACCTTCAAGCAGCACTGTATATGTGAGCATGAACCATATTTGAAAACACTGAATTGAAGTGTGGTCATATTTTTATTCAATACTGATCATAACTATTTTAAACCAGTTACCTTAAAAAGGTAGATTGGTGTAATTTAAATCTGAAAAGTAAGTCTGATTAGCGCTAACTAAATGCTGTTCAAATCCTTCTCTCACTCTTGTTCAGTCAGTCTCTGTAGAGATTGATTTTGTTCATGTATTTTTATTTTATCAGCATCATGCAGCTCACAGTACGTATGTGTATATATGTGGTTATAATCAAGATACAGTGGGTTTCTGCATAGTACACATCACACAATACTTGCAAGATTGAAAAACATCACACATTACTCTTGACTTTCACAGTTAGTGCACAACGATGAGGCCAGTTGTATTCTGATTAAGTTGGCTTGTGAGAGCCAACTTACTGAAATCCTATTTAAACTTATTAAGTTGGCTTGTGAGAACCGAAACACCGGCACTTCAGATCCTTCTTTCGGCGACCCTCTGTTCAGCAGGCAGTCTGTCTCACTCACTCACGCACGCACACACACACATCTCTGGCGAACGTGCCCCCTAAACTCACAACAGACACTCCATCCCACTACCTTCGGTGTACTGTAAACACGGTTTTGCAATCTGTCTCCTCAGTTTATAAACCGTATGCTGTAAACTGTATGCTACACAGGATTTTGACGCATATCCAAGCAAGGGTTTGTGCAGAGTGTGGAGCGCGCACTGCATGGCACGGAGCGCGGGCGCGAACACTTCTTTCAACAGTGGAAACAACTTAAAATACTCTATCATTTCTGGTCATACAGAAAATAACTTATTTATATATAACTTACGTCAATATTTTTTTTTTTTGCGCAGCTTTTGGTGTGCATACAGTTCAAATTAAAATGTTGGTGTTCAACTTTGCGTTTTAAAAATACAACAACCGTTAATTTTTCGTTTTACGGGTTAAAAAGGAAAAAGGAATGGACGCAAAAGTACACGGAACAATGGGTAATTTTAAAGCTTGTTAATGATTAACTTTAAACCTGTTGGTAGCTTTAAGTAGCCTATTGAAGCCTGCCTGCCTGTATTTTTTTTATTTTTTTTTGTAGTGTTTGAATAAAGGGTGGCAGTCTTTTGTAAGGAACTCAGCTTTTTGGAAATATTAATAATCAATAATATCTTGTTATTATTAATTATAAATATTTGGGTCAGTTAATTGGATTAACTTGATGTGGCTGAATTAATATTACAATCAATTAATCAGTTTGTCCAACGAACTCTTTTGATTATTAGGTTATTCTAAGAAAAGGGTATCTTCCATGGCCACAGAAGAATAATTATTTCTTCGCATATACCGCACGTTGAGCCAGTAGCAAAAACCGTGATCATAAAGTGACATTGTATTGCAAACAAAGCAGAACCAAATACATATAATGTACAAGTTTTATTAACTAAATATAGATATTTATATGAATATAAATAAACTAAACAACATACACACATGAATACATAAATAGGTTAGTGATAGGATGAAATTGGAAACCGGAAGAGGGTCTATGAGAAGAACCATCAGAATTTCATTTTCACATTTCATTGAATTGAATACTTGCATTTGTAATGGGAACAATTCTTGAAGTCGTTGAAAATTGAAGTCGTTGATGGTTCCGGCAGTGTCAAGTGGAAGTTGGTTGAGTGTTCTCTTTCTCCAGGCACGCATGATTGGTTTGGTCAAGGCCTGGGACTCTGTTGAGGCCACGCCGAGCACCCAGGAGAAGTGAGGAAGTCGGAAGGATGGGTGATTGGAGTCGTTGTTGGTTGGAGTCTTTGTTCCAAAACTCCTGAGATTGTCTTTGGTTCTTTGTGAGAGAGTGTCCTCTCTTTTCCATGAGGCCGGATCTGGTTGGGATCCAGGCCTGCTGGAAGGCCTCTTGGCCCCCATGGAGGGGGGAGGGGAGGTTTCCCCGTATCACCCGAGACAGTGTTTGCGGCAGGATGGAAAACCAAGAGAGGGCGGTCACTGTTGCCTGCCTCTGATATAGTCTGAAAAAGAACCAACCCCTAAGGTTTGAATGGACCTATGAGTAAGGTGACATGTCCACGAGGGGAAGCGGCTCTTAGTTGATTTATGGTCTTTGTCCCCAGCGTGCTTAGACTGTTCATTCAAGCTCAAATAGACATAACAAATTCAAATTGCATTCTAAGAGAAGGTGATGTACATCAAAGTATGTGTCATTAAATGAGGATTAATTAGGTAGGAAGAATGATACAGGTGAAGTTATATTGACCGTTGGGTGATTGTGCAACCACATACACCCCAATCAAACATACCATGTTGTTATACCTAATAGTACACGAGACAGTAAATCATCACAGTTTCTGTGAGGCGTGTTCCTTCATAGATCAGAGTAATACCGCAAAGTTTATTTAATTAAAGATTGTCTCTCTCTCTTGAGCATGTGGCGCATGTGGCCACATTCCTTTGAGGTCGTAAAAGTCTGTTATCAGTCTTAAAGTGTTCTGTAACCGGACACCCGGCTGACAAAGTAACTTCATTTGTGAGGTTAGTTTTGGGGGAGAGTTTCATAGACCTTTATATTGATTAAATATAGTGAATATGAATAATTAGTGTGTGTCTGAATGGTCCAGACCCTACATCCCCCCTTTTCGACCATTGTTGTCCCCCTCAAGGACAACCATGATCGAAGTTGAAAGTGCCAAGAGATCAGACACACCTTTGTCATAGAAGGCTGGAAGGCCATGGTGGCCTCTGGTTGCTCACGTCTTCTGGAGCGGTGGTCGTTCCACGGCGGTTGATGTGGACAGTAGCCCAGTACAGGTCTCTGCAGCAGGTGTTGGGGCAGAAGGTGCCTTGACTGGGTATCACCTGTCATTCTGGAGTTAGGGTGAAATTGTGGTTCTTGAAGAAGGATGAGGTTTCCAGCTTTGATTCAGGTTTGGCCTCAGCAGGGCAGCATGTGTCTTGGATCAGAGACTGCAGACCAGCTGAGTTTGAGTAAAGTCATTCTGGAAGACAGTAGACAGCTGTTTCATGGAGTTCACTGTCTGGTTCAGCCGAACGCTGTGGTTGTTGAGAATTACCACAGTTCCCTTCGATGTCTTGCCAATGGACGGCAGGGAGGCACTCTGTGTTGTGAGTTGCCCTTTTAGCTGTGGGATTTCAGTTTGAATTTCAGCCACACGTTGTCTCACGGTGGCTAGGCTCAGTGCGTTGACACTGGACATGCCAATGTTAACAGAGTTCCGACGGCAGCGGCGGTTGTGTCCATCTAGCTCTGCTTGTGTGACAGGTTTTTTTTTTTTCAAGTTGGTTGAGCATTGGCCTCAGCGTGGGCGAGGGAGTGGAGTCGAACATACACTCTCTGGGTGTGGGTCCTGCAGTTGGTGATAAGGAGTCCCGGTTGTTCCTTCGGGACGCTGCCTGATACCGGACCTGGTGAGATGACCGACTGCGGCTGTCCTCTGGTTGGCTGGAGGCACAGGAAGACTAACCACAGCAGCATCCTGGAACAGACAAAGGGGAGAGGGAGAGAGAAAGGGAGGAAAGATCTCAGCGACTGTCGTCCTTTGTTGGCTAGGACAGTCTTGCCGCTTCGAGGACGCCGGTATGCCACTTGCTTCGGTGTTCTGGTGCTGCGGTGTGCAGCACATGGTGCGTCATGGGCATACACTGGCATGACCCCCCCTTTTGCACTTTGGCACCACAAGCTTTGGCGCAGCGATGTCATCAGGTGCATAACACAGAGTGTTGTCCTGTGAACGCAGCGTGTGCTTGTTGATTTCAGTTGTCTGGGGCACCGGTTGTCGGTGGGTGCAGACGGCATTCGTGGGTGGTTGGAGGGGTTAGAGATGGTTTCTCATAGTGTCCATTGGTTCGTCATAGTCTTTGGTAAGCTGGAAGGTTGGGGTCAGGTTAAGCAGAGGCTCTGTGACACTTTGGCACACTTGTGGTGAGAGACTAATGCATGACCCTAAAAGTTCAGAACCACTGTTTAATGGGTTCGCTAGATATGTAGCATAAAGTTAGGTGCTTCATGTGTATCTAGCTAGTGATGTGTCTCTTGTATCTTTATCATCTTAGCTGTGGATGTTAGGAGGCTAAGACTTGTGTGGTTCCTAGAGTGTTTCCTGGAAAGGGCATAGCCGAGATGAAATAAATGACTTAAGATGGTTCTTATGACTAAATTATTTCTCTGGACTTAAATGGTGGTTCACTACGGCTTGACGAAGTGAAGGATAGGAGGAAAAGAGACAGCTTTCCTATTCAAATTATGCTTATTATCAATCCTCAGGACTATAGTTATGCCCTAGTAATTGTTGAAATTACTTGTGTTGCAGGGTCACAAAAATGAGTGCACTTGTTGAAAATAAACACAATCACAAATAAAGGTGTCTCTGTTTCCTTTCTGGGCCCAATGGGAAATGGAACCACATTCGAACAAGAGAGGAAATGGAATTAAATCATATAGATGACCGAATAGACAAGGGAATAGCTGACTGCCATTATCATCAAAGTGAAAATAAAAAAATAAAGTAATCAAAACAGCAGTAATGATCTGAATGTGAGAATAATCAGTAGCACTAGTGACTAAACTTTGGATTTGTCTGGACCAACACTCCATAGTGGGTTACAGCGGTTGCGTGTTCAAGACCACACTGTGTGTGTCCCTCCAAAGGTTTAATCAACATGCTGATGGAAATTCTCATTACTATACGAATTCTTCTCTAGCTACACAGTTTACATGTAGTTAAACTTAAGTTTAATTGACAGGGCATCTGCAAATTTAGCCTACAGCGCTCAGCCAGGACTATGCCTAACTAGTGAAGGTGAAATTTAGCTGAGAAGAACTGAAAGTACGGAAAGTGAAGAATTAGAAACCCTAACTGGGGTTAAAGAAAGTATTCTAGAATACTTTGCACTGTGTAAACAAAAGCTGTAATTAAGGCTTCAAGTGAATGATGCTAACTGCTAATTGTAGAAGTTATTATTTAGCTTAGCCTAAGCTGGATGAATGCTAGGTTAGGTTAGCTTAGCCACCTAGGCTGGTTTGTTTACAAAGTGACATCACAAGTTAGCACTTCCTGTGACCAGTTGTTGTCATGGGAACCAGAGCATGTCAGAACAATTCGACAGTACCTGAAGAATGTCTGCACATTTTAAATGAGTTATGCATGTTTAAACGGGTTAAAAGGGGGCGCCTATACTTTAAGTCTTTCAAGAACTTGATGTTACATTCAGTAAAATGCAAATGTGTTTTGGCATTTGCTAATTTTACTCATGGAACTCTTCTCTTTACTTTACACAACTTATTCTATTTGTTTACAGAGTAAGGAAATAGATTTGCTGTAAGTCAAAGCTTGTCTAAGCCTATATAGTTACGTCCCTCTCATGCATAAATGCTGACTTTTCAGCGAATGAACAGTTTTGATCGCTAGGTAGCTCTCTGCTTGTAGATGCAGCTAAAAATGTAGGTGAATTACATCAATCTAACAATAATTTGTAAGGCCTTTACATTGTAGAAAGGGGAGCATCACCCAGGTCTACATATATATAACACTGTCCTGAGCTTTCTTTGTCAGAAACAGGTTTAGCAATACTGCAATTTGGATTTCTTTAACCAAAGCAGGATAGATATCGGTACAGTTTACAAGCTGCTGAGATGAGATTCCTTTGTCAAACAGACTTACGCTTTAATGCTGAACTAACTGATACCATTTGGAAATCTAAGACTCTTTCACTTACAGTAGAGATGTCAATTCCAGCTATCGTTTTATCTGCATTTAGACAAGCCAGCAACCAGTGATCAAAATGCGTATCGCATGTTGTGTTCCAGTTGGACCGCAATGGTCAAATGCACGCCTGTAGGTTAACAGTAGTTTAAAGCTCAGGTGGTTTTCCTACACTCTGGCATCAAGGTGACGTATGCCCTATTTGGAGCTAGTGTTTCCTGTAACCCTTCATTGTCATGGAAACTAATGTTTAGCAGTGCCAATTCAACCAGCATGTAGCAAATGTTTGTTTCAAAAGAGTCGTGCATAGTCTGTTGGCAGGTGAGGCTTACACGTCCATTCAAGATTTTCTTTATATCAGTAAAATTCTACTTTTACTAATGCAGAGTCTTGCTGCTCTTTGAGCACACATTTTCATCTACTTTAAAAGTTTTTACGTCCTATGCTGACCAGGGACTTTTTAGCAGAGTCTTGCATTGTGTTCATGTTGTGTGCCTTCTGGTTTTGCAGTTCAGAATCAATGGGGTCTTAGGAACCCTTTCTGAGGAGGCCTTCTGTGTTAGAGGCCTTCTGCATCAGGTCACGCATCGTTGAGTGGGCATTGCGTGGGGGCAGGTGAAAATATGGTGACTAACTGGTTTTGGAGGAAAAGTTTCTTGACGCTGGTGTCCTCCTCCGTCACAGGTTCGTTGTAAGTTCCACAGAAAACTCGTTCGGAGTCGGTGGTGGTAGCACAGGCCCTTCTAGGTCTGTCCTGATTGGTGTCTGGGCAGGGCCCAGCTGGGCTGGATGTGTCCAGATCAGATGGAGTCTGTCTCGGTGTGCCACACCGGTTGGAGACTGCAGGTGAAAATCAATGTCTTGTAGATTGGCAGGGATGTTTATGACCTTTCACTTGAGATTGTTGAGTGTCACTTCATGTGCCATTTCAGGGTTCGTCTGAGTTACCTTTTCCTCCTGCAGCTGCAGGGGCTCTCAGGACACTGGCTGGTGAAGTGTTAAGCCGAGGGCTTTGTCTCCTCCCCACTTTGTGCAGGGCTGGGGAAGCTTACGCTGCTGATGTGAAGGTCAGCAGGGTACGTCTTTCTTGTGTGGTCCATTTGCAGTGGGTTGGACTGTTGCAGCTCTCTTTGGACCACATGGAGTGCGTCAATAATGTTACAGCATCGCTAAGTCAGTGTTCGGACTTCCGCTGCACATTGATGGCTTTAGCTCTCTTTGAGTTCAACCATTTCTTTAAGTTCTTTGAGTGAAACAGTTCTTTACCCGTCGGTTTGCAGGTGCTCAGAGCTGTCGTCCGCCTGAAAACTGATGATCTCTTTCAGTTGCTCTGCTCTGTCAGGGTCCTTGCATCTGTCCTGTGTCCTCTCACGCTGAGCAGGGTTTGATCTCTGTGGAATTCTGTGGCTGGCAGCATTAGTTCATTTACCTCCTGTTTGAGGCCTGAGGGAGCGCGGCCAAGGAGAAGATGATTCTGGTCAGCTCTAGGTGGCTCAGGCCGGACGTCCGCTTTCGTTGTCGTCTAACTGTTCCTTTCTCTGCCGTGGCAGGTCGTTGCCTGCTTCCGGCTAAAGGATGTCCATGACACTGCTCTGCCGGGTCTCCAGGTGGTCCTGGTGGCAGGGCTGGGTGTCTGAGGCCTACTGGCACACTTGTGGGAACACAAGAGAGAAATGGCAAAGGCAAATGCAAGTTTCTACAGAGGTGGTGAGCTATCTGTGTGGGAGAACAGCTATGTGGAGCAGCTAAAATTTAGTGTTGGGGAGCACACACAACAAAAAAAAAATTTGAGTATCTTTGACGTGCTTTAAGCAGCATCGACTGATGACTGGGCTCTTACATGTCATAACCTATTACTCAAAAATGCTGATGGTTCTTCTCACATGTTGTGCTACGAGAGTAACAGATAGAGCAAAACCAAAATACAACAATAGGATGAAACCAGAAAAGAAGAGGAAGAAAGGAGTGTTTTACCTATTTAGGTTTAGCTAGGAGACATAGGTAAACAGGAGTCACGTATGGGTTATGCTGCTGTTAGACTAAGCTAGCAGGGACACATCAAACATCTCAAGGTCCAAAAGAAGAAGAAGAAACAACGGGAAGTGTTTCCAGTTCTGTCTGGGGCCTACTGTGCATTTGTGTTTAGCCGTACTTCATGTACTTAGCTTGGTGCTAAGGAGTGAGGATGGGTAAACACAGACAGGAAGTAGGATATTAATGACCTGTGTAACTCGCTAAGGAAACAACATTCGCTAGATATTGTAATCCTAAAGAGAGAGAGAAGATGAGGATAGTGACTAGTGATCTAAAATATGGTAAAGGTAAAGTAAGAACGTCCTTATAGCTCTAAGAAACTAAAAGGGAAAGGGAAGCATATCAAGTAATTTAATTAAATTTCAAATTCAGTTAAGCTTTATTTAGCTGAATATAAGAATTCAGGCTGAAACAAAAGTAAATAAATAAATTGAAATAAAATAAAAAAATAAAAATAAAACATCGAGTGTTCTCATAGCTCTGGTAACTAGAGTGGAAATTGAATAAGCAAATTGATTTAATTAAATCCCAAATTTAATTAAATTCAACTTAACCGAATAGGAATATTCAGGCTCAACAGGTGTGAAGACACAGAATACGATAGGGGTAGGTTTGGGTCGAAATAAAAGAAACACAAATGAAAACCACAGTATCTGGGTTTCAATCTGAAAGTGAAACCAAGAGGAAGGGGTTGAGCGAGAGAAAGAGAGAGAGAAGAGAGTGGTTTAACCCTCTTATGAGACGTGCTTCGTGAAGCTCTGACAGCTTCGTGAGCTCAGGGTGAATCATTCGTCTCAAATCATTCGGAGTGGGTATCACTGCTAAGGTCACGTGATTTTATTAAACTGGGCTTAGTTACGCGTCATAGCTGTTTCGAAATTGTTTTAAATTTCAATGGTTCGTGAACCAGTGTGTATCTGGTCTCTATGTGATCTTGTATCACTTTATAGATTCGTACACATTTAATGACGCATTTGATAAAGGGTCTGATTGACTTTCAAGTCAAGCTTTCATAAAACGAGCCCTACAGTTTACTAGGATATTGTGCCTTGAAAGACACCTCATATTAAACGATATTAGGTAGCTCGCGGATTGCCATTACCTGATTACGCCTTTTGATAAAACCTTTGCGATTGGTTTGTAAAAGGTGTTCCGTTGATTTGAGTTTCCGCTACACTTCCACTGTTTTGACCAGCAGGGGTCGCCAGCGAGGGCGCTTCAAACAAAGAATCATTTGTGACGCAGTTGACTCCTTTGATTCAAAGCCTCGAAGAGCTTTGACTCTCATTACTCGTGTTCAAATCACACAGTTCAAATCACGCAAAATCTATAGTCTTTGGTTTAAGGTTACACTTTACGCTCTAAAGTGTCTAAGGTTTTTAGGCGGTGCTAAAACTATCACTCGAGGTAGAGGGTTTTACTTGTAAGTTATGCGTGTAAATTAGGATTGAGGGAGCTATTGGCTACAACCGTCGCTTGTTTACACGAGGGTATGTGAGATTGGTGCTGTTGTCAGAAAAACTAGATAGGAACGCCTGCTCACGTTCCGGACGCAATGCCAACCAACAACACAGATCGGCCGGAGCAGCGGACGAGCTGTGCTGAAAGTTTGCACTGGGTCTCTCGCTTAGGCACATGACATTGCATGTGAGTGACTCTTTCACAAATCAAACAGCACCGTTCTTTCCCAGACAATGGCAAATTAGCCTACTAGTTAGTTAGGCTAGAATTTATACCACTAATTTGATGCGATTGTTTCATATGAGCGCTTCGGCGGTTTAATATGAATACAATGAAGTAACGAACAACAAGGCCTTGATTGGTGACTGAGGAGCATCGCTCAGATCACCTTCAAAATGCTGAGAATGGAGTTTTCTTCGTCCATAATCTAGATTAATTTGTTCTGGTACCATTTATACGCGCGGCTAATCTGAGATTTCTCCGTCAGAGAAGGTTTAACGTACGCTCGACTTCTATCTGAAATTAGGATTTCTTCGCTAATATCAGGAGTTTCTTATCGTACGATTTAAATATGCATTATAGCATTTGAGAAACTTTCTGCCATTCGTAGGAAGCCATATTCAGGCTATAGTTTTGCTGATTTCAGATACTTGTGCGTGTGTATGAGATGTTAATAACAACTTATGGGACAACATATGATTGATTACTGTCTGCTTGCATACAATGTTTAATACGATGCCTGCATTCTCCACCATATGTAAGGAACTCAGCTTTTTGGAAATATTAATAATCAGTAATATCTTGTTATTATTAATTATAAATATTTGGGTCAGTTAATTGGATTAACTTGATGTGGCTGAATTAATATTACAATCAATTAATCAGTTCGTCCAACGAACTCTTTTGATTATTAAGTTATTCTAAGAAAAGGGTATCTTCCATGGCCACAGAAGAATAATTATTTCTTCGCATATACCGCACGTTGAGCCAGTAGCAAAAACCGTGATCATAAAGTGACATTGTATTGCAAACAAAGCAGAACCAAATACATATAATGTACAAGTTTTATTAACTAAATATAGATATTTATATGAATATAAATAAACTAAACAACATACACACATGAATACATAAATAGGTTAGTGATAGGATGAAATTGGAAACCGGAAGAGGGTCTATGAGAAGAACCATCAGAATTTCATTTTCACATTTCATTGAATTGAATACTTGCATTTGTAATGGGAACAATTCTTGAAGTCGTTGAAAATTGAAGTCGTTGATGGTTCCGGCAGTGTCAAGTGGAAGTTGGTTGAGTGTTCTCTTTCTCCAGGAACGCATGATTGGTTTGGTCAAGGCCTGGGACTCTGCTGAGGCCACACCGAGCACCCAGGAGAAGTGAGGAAGTCGGAAGGATGGGTGATTGGAGTCGTTGTTGGTTGGAGTCTTTGTTCCAAAACTCCTGAGATTGTCTTTGGTTCTTTGTGAGAGAGTGTCCTCTCTTTTCCATGAGGCCGGATCTGGTTGGGATCCAGGCCTGCTGGAAGGCCTCTTGGCCCCCATGGAGGGGGGAGGGGAGGTTTCCCCGTATCACCCGAGACAGTGTTTGCGGCAGGATGGAAAACCAAGAGAGGGCGGTCACTGTTGCCTGCCTCTGATATAGTCTGAAAAAGAACCAACCCCTAAGGTTTGAATGGACCTATGAGTAAGGTGACATGTCCACGAGGGGAAGCGGCTCTTAGTTGATTTATGGTCTTTGTCCCCAGCGTGCTTAGACTGTTCATTCAAGCTCAAATAGACATAACAAATTCAAATTGCATTCTAAGAGAAGGTGATGTACATCAAAGTATGTGTCATTAAATGAGGATTAATTAGGTAGGAAGAATGATACAGGTGAAGTTATATTGACCGTTGGGTGATTGTGCAACCACATACACCCCAATCAAACATACCATGTTGTTATACCTAATAGTACACGAGACAGTAAATCATCACAGTTTCTGTGAGGCATGTTCCTTCATAGAACATGAATCACCTCAACACTTCCTAGCCCCTCCCTAGAAACCATTGTCGAGCACCTTAGCAACTAAAATCTATAGAGGGATATCTTCCATTCTGAATGTCACAGAGGCATGGGAGTTGGTTTATATCATTCATACTGACAAGCAACCTTTGGACTTTGATGACTGGCAGCTGCCAAGCCATTCCCTAGCAACCAAACAGAGTACCCTAGCAACCATTTTGCAAGACCTATATCTCTGCATCAGAACATCGTATAGAGATGTGGTTTGGCTCTTTTGACTCATGCTAGCAAACAGGGCTTCCAACATGCTACACATGCTAGCTGTGAATAGCTACATGCTAATAGCGATTAGGTAGTGCTAAATCATGCCAAGAAAGTGTTAAGAACTCCAATAGTAACCATCTGTGACAAATACCAACCACCTAGTAACACCATAGCAACCACCCAGAATACCTTAGCAACCACCTAGCAACGCCTAGCAACCACCCAGAATACCCTAGTAACCGCCTAGCAACACCATAGCAACCACCCAGAATACCCTAGCAACCGCCTAGCAATGCCATAGCAACCACCCAGAATACCCTAGCAACCACCTAGCAACACCAGAGCAACCACCCAGAACACCCTAGCAACCGCCTAGCAACGCCCTAGCAACCACCAAGAATACCCTAGCAACGTCCTAGCAACCACCCAGAATA
The DNA here is from genome assembly GCA_026230005.1 of Gila orcuttii. Classification (NCBI taxonomy): domain Eukaryota; kingdom Metazoa; phylum Chordata; class Actinopteri; order Cypriniformes; family Leuciscidae; genus Gila; species Gila orcuttii. The sequence continues at coordinate 18,498,872 of JAPDVR010000009.1, forward strand.
CCCTAGCAACCGCCTAGGAACACCATAGCAACCACCCAGAATACCCTAGCAACCGCCTAGCAACCACCCAGCACACCCTAGCAACGCCCTAGCAACCACCCAAAATACCCTAGCAACCAACCAGAACACCCTAGCAACCACCCAGAATACCCTAGCAACCACCCAAAACACCCTAGCAACCACTCAGAACACCTTAGCAATGCCCTAGCAACCATCTGAACAACATGAATAAGCCATATCTCAGCACCAGAACATAGTACAGACATGTTTGTTGGCTCGTATGCGATCATGTACCACACCCTAGCAACCGAGTGGCGAGTTTTGCCACTGCAAGCACCACTTCACATTTTCTTCTGGAAATGTACATTCTAGTTAGTGTGAATGCTTCAAGCATTCACACTATTGAAATCCAAATCTTTATTATTATTCCGTATTCTTCCGTGGTCGCTTTCAACTCCTCTCTACTTTGTGCTACAAAAACCATTCAAGTATCAAAATGTTCAGCTTTTCAATGACTTGTGTGCTATTATTTTTCTTTTTTATACCTTTTATAATTTTTAAACTATTAAGCTTTTTGTGCATTTTTTTTAACATTTAAGTGCGGATGAGAGAGACTGTTCAGAGCTAGAGCACGTGATGTCATCTGCTAGAGTGAGCCAGCTTGAAAAATAATCGTAAAAAATTATTTTTAAATCGCTGACCTGGTCACAATTTTAACTCTTCGGGCATGTAATTATACTTGAAACGTAGGTATTTTTGTTGTGGTTCCTCACGTGTGTTTAGTAAATCCCTCGGACTTATTATAAATTTAACAATTTAACACACATTTAACAATTATAAATTCAGGTCAAACTTTAGTGATCAGAGCATTACGGACCAGTTTTTCAACTCGCCAAAGTGGTCCCTTTTTTCAACTCTATCCACACAAAAAATACATCACATCGTTCACAAAGGCCTTGTCTCGCTCATGGTCAGGTCATTTCGCCGATACAACCCATAGTTTTGTCTCTAGGGAGGTTTGTTTGAGGCCAAGTATCAGCGATTTTCTTTCTTTCTTTCTCTCTTTCTTTCTAATCTTTCTTTCAATCTTTCTTTCTTTCTAACTAATCTTTCTATCTATCTTTCTTTCTTTCTAATCTTTATTTCAATCTTTCTTTCTTTCTTTCTAACTAATCTTCCTTTCTATCTTTCTTTCTAACTAATCTTTCTATCTTTCTCTCTTTCTAATCTTTCTTTCTAACTAATCTTTCTTTCTTTCTTTTCTAACTAATCTATTTCTTTCTAACTAATCTTTCTTTCTTTCTAACTAATCTTTCTATCTTTCTTTCTTTCTAAACTTTCTTTCAATCTTTCTTTCTAATCTTTCTTTAAATCTTTCTTTCTTTCTAACTAATCTTCCTTTCTATCTTTCTTTCTCTCTTTCTAATCTTTCTTTCTAACTAATCTTTCTTTCTTTCCTTTCTAACTAATCTATTTCTTTCTAACTAATCTTTCTTTCTTTCTAACTAATCTTTCTTTCTTTCCTTTCTAACTAATCTTTTTCTTTTTAACTAATCTTTCTTTCTTTCTTTCTCTCTTTCTTTCTAATCTTTATTTCAATGTTTCTTTCTTTCTAACTAATCTTTATATCTTTTCTTCTTTCTCTCTTGCTAATCTTTCTTTCTAACTAATCTTTCTTTCTTTCTTTTCTAACTAGTCTATTTCTTTCTAACTAATCTTTCTTTCTTTCTAACTAATCTTTCTATCTTTCTTTCTTTCTCTCTTTCTTTCTAATCTTTCTTTCAATCTTTCTTTCTAATCTTTCTTTCTTTCTTTCTAACTAATCTTCCTTTCTAACTTTCTTTCTAACTAATCTTTCTTTCTTTCTTTCTAACTAATCTTTCTATCTTTCCTTCTTTCTCTTTCTTTCTAATCTTTCTTTCTAACTAATCTTCCTTTATAACTTTTCTTTTCTTTCTTTCTCTCTTTCTAATCTTTCTTTCTAAGTAATCTTTCTATTTTTCTTTCTTTCTCTCTTTCTTTCTAATCTTTCTTTCAATCTTTCTTTCTTTCTTTCTAACTAATCTTTCGATCTATCTTTCTTTCTAATCTTTATTTCAATCTTTCTTTCTTTCTTTCTTTCTAACTAATCTTCCTTTCTATCTTTCTTTCTTTCTAACTAATCTTTCTATCTTTCTTTCTCTCTTTCTTTCTAATCTTTCTTTCAATCTTTCTTTCTTTCTTTCTAACTAATCTTTCGATCTTTCTTTCTCTCTTTCTTTCTCTTTCTTTCTAACTAATCTTTCTATCTTTCTTTCTCTCTTTCTTTGTAATCTTTCTTTCTTTCTACCTAATCTTTCTTTCCCACTAGAAACACCCTAGCAACTTTAAATTACTTCAAACCATACTTTAAACTACTTTAAACTATATAAAACTTTAAACTAATTCAAACTTTAAACTAATTTAAACTTTAAACTAATTTAAACTTCAAACTAATTTAAACTTCAAACTACTTTAAAATTCAAACTAATTTAAACTTTAAACTAATTTAAACTTTAAACTCCTTTAAAATTCAGACTAATTTAAACTTTAAACTAATTCAAACTTTAAGCTACTTTAAACTACTTTGAAATTCAAATTTAAACTTTAAACTACTTTAAACTTCAAACTTATTGGTCAAAACTTTCACAAGCCAACTTAAAGTTTGTCTCGACGAACTTTTTCTAGTTGTATTCTATACTGGATAAAGTCAAGATACACTCACATTATCTGTTGCCTGTTCATCCATCTTCAGAAACACCAAACCAGTACAATTTCAATTGGACTAAAAAAAACATTTTAAGAGACTAATAATGTTTTAGCCCAACTGAAATGTAATGTTTAAAGTGCATGTAAACGTAATTACTGATGTGACGTAATACAGGACAAAACAGCACTTGACTTTAATGGAGCTCTAGATTAAGTGTTTACTGACAAATCAGAAAATAAACCGTGTAGAAACTGTCAGTCTGACGCAGGTTTATCTTCATATCAACTCAATATGTGCCAATTACATGTTCTTGAAATGAAAGGTTTGAGGAAATTAATTAAGTTACTCAAACTTTGTTTTTTTTAATTGTATTTAGATTCCAAAAGATAAAAGCTATACAGAAATACTTTTATTCACTAAATATTCAATTTAGGATCATATTTGTAACACACCACTCTATACACAACCAGCCACTACAACTGAAATATAAACTGAATGAATAGTTAAAACCGAATGTTTATATATATATATATATTTATATTTATATTAATTAATAATTCAATGATACACGTTGTTTACACCTTGCAGGTGAGAGTCTCATGGGGAAATTCAACTCAGTCATTTATATGCATTAATAATGTTGTAAATTTTGATTAATTTGAAATACATTTATATCAGATCAATTAGTGATGTAAGCTTAATTTTTATTGTTTTAATGTAGCTGAAGTTTTTGACTGCATTTACTGTAAGATAAAACTTGTTTTGATACCTATCCAATATATTATTTTTCCTACTGTTTACATTCACTTGAGATGGAACTGACTGCATTTACATTAATATTGAGCCAAAACACACTGAGAGCAGAAAAGCAATTAAATCAACCATTTGACCTTGACACTATGTTTGTAGTTATTTAAATATTTTAAATACAGTTAAATATTAAAAAAGCTAATTTTCAACCCTCATTTTGACCATTTCGTAGAATAAACCATCCATTTGTTCTTAATGCTGGAGTCCTTCAGAAGGCTGTGCAGATCTTCCCTAATATCTTATTTTAATAATCTTATATATTGAACTAGTTTAAATTTTGCAGTAAGCTTCAGGTGCCTGTTAACATGAGTACCTCTATTTTCTTGGTTGACCTGCTCTCTCTTTCTTGTTATATGAAATCTTAAATGTCAAAAGATCAAAGAAAATTTGATTCCTCATTCCATAAATGCTTAATCGGTCAACAAACATAATACTGTGGCTTATTCACCAAAGAAAAGGGAAAAATGTGGCCCTAATAAGATCGACTTTGGTAACTAGGGATGTATGATTAAGAATGATTAAGTCTCAGCTAGGCAATACCTGTCACAACACAGAAGGGATCAGACAGATGGTGTGAAGATATGTTAAAGTTTATTGAACAGAACAGAGTAAACACACAACAGGTGATATGGTGAGCGAGCTCATGGCGGCTGCTGGTCTTTCAAAGAGGTGAAGCTCATTTTCGGCCTACATCATAAAAATTGTTCATTTATTTATACTTCAATATATATATATATATATATATATATAATAGGGCTGTCAGTTAAACGCGTTATTAACGGCGTTAACGCAACCCCATTTTAACGCGATTAATTTTTCTATCGCGAGATTAACGGCCTTTTTGGCCTAGCAAACGTTTTAGTTTTTTTCACATGCTTTTGCAACAAGACGCGGCATGCGCAGCGCTGCGCTATCAATCAACCCCAATACTATTGCCGCACGAGGACGTTTTGATGCTTCGTCGACCAAAGCGCAAGCGGATCTAGCTAGACCGGAAACAAAACAACAGGCACGCGCACACACTTGTTTGGGCTTGCGAGCCGGCCAAATAGGTTAACGTTACGTTTTGAGTGGATGACGAGCGGGAGACGCCGAAACGGATGCCCATGAGATTCTGAATGGAAAGTTTACTTTTAAAAAGTTGCCAAATGGTTTCATTGACAAGACAAAGTGATCTGTGTGTTTTGTCGTTATGAACGGAGCTATCATCATCGCAGCACGTCCAGTCTGAAACACCACTTGATGATGGCCAAGCACACACACACAGCTGATGCGAATTCTCCGCCCCCTCGTCAATATCAGTACCTCGTCAGTATTTCTTTCACCCTTTTATTGATGGACAGTGTTACATTGTGTTACAAAGAGATTATTTGCTCCAAGTGAGAATGTTAGTGTGAAATTGAACACAGTATTGTCAATGTTGTTTTCAATTAAAAAAAAATGTGCACAAAGCAAGCAATCCACTTTTTTCATGTTGATAAGTGCATTAAAATGAGAAAAAATAATGAAAAAAAAGAAATCAAGAGACATTTAGAATAGATAAAAATGTGCGATTAATCGCGAGTTAACTATGCCATTAATGCGATTAATCGCGATTAAATATTTTAATCGTTTGACAGCACTAATATATATATATATATATATATATATATTAGGGCTGCACGATGTATCATTTTAGCATCGATATCGCGATGTGCGCATCCACGATTGTCACATCGCAGGATGTGCGATGTCAATAGGGATCGTAGTTGATCCGTGATTCATGATCAGTAGTAGTCTGGGTTTCCCCATGCTGCCTTCCCGCAGCGCGATTTTATTCACGCTGAAAGGCAGTATGGATAATGAATGAGAAGGAAATGAATGAGAATGAATGAGAAGGAAATCGAGTCAGCCGACCTGCTATATGAAGCTGATTCTGAACAAACTCGTCTTCGAGATGAAAGTGTTCTAACGCATTTTTTGTCAATAAAATGTTAACACAACAGTACTTATTTGACCATTAATTTTTTGACATTATAGGGGAAGCCGAGCTTCCCTTGCAGTCTTAAAAAAAACGATGAACACAGGGGATGAGACAAGCAACAGGACATCTAAGACGGCAGACCAAATAATGCAGATGGTATCTCAGGAGAAGGGGTAGAGTCTGTGTAAAAGTGAGAACTGAGAAGACCAGAGAACTTCTTCTTAAGCCGGATTCACACAGCAGGATAATTAGGCCGATTTCAGCCCCGACAATCCGACAATCTTAAAGGTGCTCTAAGCGATGTCACGCGTTTTTTAGGCCAAAACATTTTTTGTCACATACAGCAAACATCTCCTCACTATCCTCTAGCTGCCTGTCCCCTGAACACACTGTAAAAAAACGCGGTCTCTGCAGACACCCCAGGCTCCACAAACAGCAACAAAAACAAACTGGGCTAACCCGCACCACGAAACATAACAAACTGTTCCAGCCAATAACCGACAAGAAGGGTTTGGGGGGTTAGTGCGCGGATGAGGGAGGGTCTAGCTAGCCTCCGTTTTGTTTGACAATAGTTTAGGGCTGCAACAACTAATCAATATAATCGATAATAATCGATTATGAAAATCGTTGTCAACGAATGTCATTATCGATTAGTTGCTCTGCTTACGTCACGGAGAGCATTTACTGGTGATTGGTTGAAACAGGCCTATCATGATGCGGCACACACGCACACACACGCAAGGTCTCTCTCCCTGTGCCGCTCTGTCGTGCGCGCGCTACACAGTTTGGACTTTGGAGCACTCTCTTCTGTCTCGCATGCGCTCTCTTGCTTGCACGCTCTAGATTCCAGGAGTTTGAACTAATTTGCGGGCATCAGGGAGCCGCTATCAATATGCGGGAGATTCCCGGAACTTCCGGGAGACTTGGGATGTCTGTATTTTGTCTCGGGCATCAGGTTGTGCAATCATTTCGCTCGCAACATAAGTGATGGATTAAAATAGCGCTACGCAGAAATAGGCTAAATTAAAACGGTGTTTAGAAAGTGAAGCACTAAATATAAAGGCAGTTATTAACAGCAGCAGTAAAAGATTGTTTTTTAGTCACTGTAGTCAGTGGTTTTCAGCGAATGCTTGTGCACTAATGCATCATTTTCTTGTCCTTTTAATCAAGCCTTTTTGCTGCGTCTCCATTCCGTTCTCTTTTTATAGCATTTGTCTTCTATTAAGTTTTAATTGTTTTACAAACGCGATCTACTGCGGCTCTACTACGTTCACACGCTTTTTTTCAGTCTTTCTATATTTATTTTAGCAATTTATCCTTATAATTAATTGAATCTTAAATAAAAATTAAATGAATTATGTACTTTACATGTTTTTGGTTTCTATCTTCACATCTGAACATGTCTGTGTAAATTAGTTTTTAACAAAAATTATGTTAAAACAATGTTGTATATAATTTAGATTTTTTTGTTTTCATGGTTGTCAACTTGCCATCAGCAATTATCATTAAAAACAATGCAAATATTGATATTAGTAAAACTCAATGTGTGGCTTTTGTACACTTTTACACATAAATACCATGATTAAGGGTTTTATTTAGTTGTAATAAACAAAAAATCAAATTGAAATTTTATCCGATTAATCGAAAAAATAATCGTCCGATTAATCGATTATGAAAATAGTCGTTAGTTGCAGCCCTACAATAGTTCGAACGTCAACAAGAAGTGACGTCACCCAGGATCGCTTAGAGAACCTTTAAGTATGCTCCGATTATGGTAAAATAATCTGATCAGATATTCCTGCCGTGTGTGGTGTCCCAGCAAACATTTGGACGTGTAATGACCGTTGAAAAGACGTCCGTCCGACACGTCCCGTCATGGTTGAAAAATATTTCCAAAATGGAAGTTGAACCGACGTCTTTGACGTCATCTGGCCGTGAATTCAACGTCTTTTCTGGCCGTGAATTCCACGTCTCTTCAGCGCGTCCCTGGACGTCTAAATGTGTCGTCATTTGTGTATTTAAATGTGTTTCTGCATAATTTAAGTGTATATATAAGCCTGCATTTAAAATAATCACACACATATTGTGTAACATCGTGAAAGGCAATCAAGTCTTGAGGTTTACACATCTTGACAAAGGTTCTAAAAAGGTCAAAAATTGGTCCAGTCAGACCTGACCGTCAATAAAACGTTTTAATCACGTGTACATCACAAACAAGAACACATTATTTGTGGACATAAGAAAAAAAGCAGCATGTTCTGATTTGGTACAACATTTTATTGATCTTGAACAGCCAAAATTTCTCTTAATATTTTTTCAATGTTTAACATTTGTTAACCAAACTAAAATACCAATTACAAAATACTGAATTATATATAAAGGGATAATTCACCCAAAAATGTAAATTCTTTAATTTACTCACCCTCATGTTCCAAACCTGTATGAGTTTTTCTTCTGCTGAACACAAAAGAAGATATTTTGAAGAATGTTTGTAACCAAGCAAATAGAGCAACCATTGACTACCATTATTGGAGAAAGATTAATGGGAAGCGACATCTACTTGGTTACAAACATTCTTCCAAACATCTTTGTGTTTAGCATAACATAGAAAGGTATACAGGTTTGAAATATGAGGTTGAGTAAATGATGACAATTTTAATTTTTGGGTGAACTATCCCTTTAAACACATTGTTTGGCTCATTTTTTGTATCCACCACCCCAGCTCTTCCTGGAGTATGTTTCAGGTGTTCTGCCATTGCTGCATCAATTTCAGAGTCTGTAGCATTTGGGCTCCACCTCTTCACAGCATCTAAGGGAAGAGAATATATATATATATATTTATATATATATATATTTTTTTTTTAAATAAATAAAATTATAAATTTGAGGTAAATGATATATGCACTTATTCTCAAATATTTTAATGGTCTACAGCTAAATTTAAAAAAACATGCAACAAGATGAATGAATCATGAATGAAACATTAGACAAAGGTTATCAACATGCATTACATTTTATTTTGTTGTATAAAAGATGTTCTGCCTTTATTTTTAAAGCAGTTACTGAAAACATACATAAAATCCAGCTAAACATTTAATTTCAGATAATTTACTTTCTGAAAGAAACTCTCAAAAGGCTACATTACTAATACTAAGTTACAGTAATAATTTTGACTGTATCATTAAACAATATACTTTATACTATGGTATGCCGTTGTATACGTTCAAAGTTTAGCGTACTGACTAATTTTAGCCAAACTCAGTAAATTATTTCAGTTGACAATGTGGGCATAATTTCTTTCGGTTCATTCATGTCACACAAGTAAAACTCAAGGACGTTGATCTAATACAAAATGTACTTACCCAACAGATGATTTTTAATAATATCGACACAACTCCCTCCACTCCTCGTGGTTGTTCAAAGTTCCAGGCAGAATCTATGGGAGACGCATTACCTTCTCGCGAGATAATCCCATCGCAGGATTTTGTAATATCGCGAGATCTTTTGTTACTACATCTTGGCAGCACAGTTTATGGTTTGGGCAATTACATCCAACTCAGACATAAATGGTGACCGGGTATATTTCTGTTTTACATGTATATGCATACACTCCATAAAAAATAACAACGAATAGGCTACATCAGGTAGGCTACAACAGGTTGAATTAATGACTAAAATGCAGTGGATTTGTTATTATAATTTATTTAAACAAGATAAAGTAAATATATTTACTTTGTATACAAATCGTGTAGGCCTATTTCATAAAGATAATTCCTGATAATCGTTTCTGTCTTGCTAGACTAGACGTGCAAAAGACGTCAGTTGACGTCTATTCACAGCCTTGATGATCGACGTGTAAAGGACGTCAGTGGACGTTTTCACAACCTTTTAAAAACTACTCGGGCAATTAAATTAATTATTGCAGTATTAACCGTGCAAGGATTAAGCACAGGTTTTTTCCATATTTCACAAGAATTTCATAGAGGGTCATGATGGACTATAAATGCACGTGGAAAAGACGTCGCCAGGTGACGTCCTCTCACCCGATACACTATATATTGAACTACGTAGCTAAAAGTTAAAATGAAAATTATAAATTTAACTGTAGACATGTACAAATGTATCTGAATGCATTTTTAGGAAACGTTCTATGTCACATATTTTTACCGATTTATGCCGTCCATACCGCGACTATTTTTGGCCAGGGACAAGACGTTGCAGTCGGACCAATGTTTGCTGGGGTGTTAAGAGTGCTCTCGTCTGCTCGGAAGGACGTCGGGACCGCTCCGATCTCAAATCGGGGATATCCAACATGTTGGATTTATTTGGCCCGATTTCTCCTCGTGTGTGGTGTCCCCCGGGGACAAACGAGCACGCAGCCTGTGGACTGTGGCGTGTAGCCAATCAGAAGACGAGGTGACGAGGCGCAGAATAAGCACCGGGAAACAAAATCAAAACAGCCGTCCATGCTCGCGTTCTTTGACCATCGCCTTTTCTTTTGATAACGTTTTTTTTTTTTCGGTTAAAAACAAACTACAAACTATCGCCATTGCATCCTCTTCGTCCGCCATGATTGTTTACTCTGAAGTCACGTTTGGTCTCGAGGGATTTTGCGAGATTTTCCGTCTGACCTGGGAATGCTCGGGAGTCAAATCGGTTCGTCTGTGATGTGTTGATTTTGCCGTGTGGCTGCGCACCACACACTGTACGACCAAAACTGTTAGACCCGTGATTTTTTTATCGCCGTGTGTGGGGCAGTGGCGGAGCCATGGGGTGGTCAGATGAACTGAACTGAAAAAATCAACGTTGATAACATGTTGTTTATGACAATTAAAAGTAAATTACATAGAAAATTTTAACTAAAAATATCAATATAGCTTTTTTTAAGCAGCACAAAAATTGCGTTTTTTACACTGGCAATTTCGATGACGTCACTGGCATGGTAGGACCCGCAAAGGTATATAGGCAACAGCTGCAGGTCTTATATACACACACGAAAATGAGTAATTTTAATGGCACGGGTTACGCATTTGGGCATGTGAGGGACAGGCCAGTAGTATCTGACTACCACCACATGGAGGACGACCAGTTTCAGGCTCCACATACAGTACAGGATCGTTTGGGGGGAAGTGTGTGGGCGCGGGCGCTGCCGGAGCATGGACACTGCACCGGAGTCGATCTGTTGCAGAGAGGTCAACCTGGAACATTTATTGATCGGCGAAAATGCATCACCATGCACCGTTCATTTCGGATGCTGTGCGGTGAGAGAGACGTGTTGGAGGAGGCTATGATATCTCTAAGGGATGTCCGAGCTGAGACGCTGGAGCGCCCCATAAGTGTATTTTACGAATCGGCGACTGGGCTAGGCTAGACTAACTTGTTATATCCTTTTCTCAGACTGTTAAAGTTAACAGCGTACCGGCAGTTCACTCTTTGGGCGAGGGGGCATTTGGGAAGGATGAATAAGATTCCGTTCCCATCCTGTGCAGTGAACTAACGTTACATCTTTTCCCCTCAGCCGAATATCAAGGATTCTAGTATGCGTTGGACTTGTAGCTAAATAAAACATTTGATGTCAGACGCTTCATGTACTCATTGACTTTTTCAACACCTCTGTCTCTCGTACCTAGGATTAAACACTAGAAATCACGACTAGAATAATTTTGTTGACAAGGCCAGGGGGTAGAGAGAAGCTAGCTCTGCTGGTGTTGGTTGGCAACGGAGTAGCCTACCATGCCAGTGACGCAGTCGAATGTTGAAATCCAACATGGCGGCGCCCGTGTAACAACAACAACATTTTCAACGTACCATTTTATCACTTTTAACAAATTCTGCCATTTTAATAATTGTACTAATGAGAATAAATAAAATACATCTGTTATATCACATTTTTTCAAATTTCAGTTCAGTTCATCTTTAAGCTTGGCCACCCCTCTCACAACTGCTGTTTCTGTCTCTCTTATTTTAACAAGAATTGTTTTAAAAACACAGAACCGTCTCTTTAAGACCACAAAAAACGTGAGACTTTTCAGACGCGCACTCCAACTTCACCTCAGCGCCAAGCGCAAGTCAAACGAGTGCGGAAATGTACGGGTGCCGAATGAGCTTCAGCAGTGATCGGAGCATAGTAAATATAGATTCGATGTTCCTCAACTGGTGGGTTGCAAGACCGTTTTGAGTGAGTCGCATATGTCCAGTCAAAGAAACAACAATGTAATTCTCTTTTTTTTCTGATTCTACTTTTATTTTGAAAGATCTGTGTGAAAGCTTGTGACACTTCTGTCAGATGCGGAGAAAAGCGCGTTGTCCTGAATCAGTAACGTTAGGCTATCTGTGGTAAGATGAGATGTTGTAAGGTCAGCAAATGTCAGTAAAACTAACTTTCCTGTCCTGAGTCCTGACAGCGGTTGTACTGTACTTACACATCACGCGCAATGTGGCGTAGCCGTAGTTCTGTCGTCAATTAGCTAACTCATGAAATAATCAAAAAGGCGATTAAATCTGTGTCAAAACTGCATGCATGCATGTATTTGTTATATATGCGTCACATATGTCTCGACTAAAATATTCTGCCATGTGAAATCACAATTTAAGGCACAAACTGATAGGCTATGTGATTTTTTTTAATGTTCAAATAAATGTGAGCACTGTGTATTTGTACTAGAAGATAGACGGTAATTTTGCGTTAATTTGTAAAGGAAAAAAAAATATTGATCATTTTTAAATCCATAAAATAACTAATTTTACATTCTGGCATTTATGTGCTGTTTACTTCCGCCTTGTTCACATTCTTGCACATAGGGATTCAAAAGAGATGTTTCCCCCCTTTTTTAATTTAGGTATGATAGAACGGTTTAGATTCTTTATTTTGACAACTAATATAGAAAGTTGAAGAGTTAATTGATTTATATAAAATTCAATGAAGGTTAAATAATCTTTGAACTACAGTTATCTGCACGTCTCATCTATGAAGGTGCAACAATGTTGGGGGTTTTTCAGAACCAGAACCAAGCTAACTGAGCAAGTTGAACTTTAGCTATAGTGTGTGTACTCTTTATTAATATGCCTGGAGGTAGTAAATAGCTAATAATAATAAAAAAGATCAAATTCACTCAGTATTCCATGATTCCTAATTCACTACTATCTCAATTACAAGTAGGCTACAAATGAACTGTATTCAGTTGTGTAGGGGGGCACTAAAACAGTCCAATAACATTATTTAAACTAATTTTTATGTTAAAATAATTAAGATTTATATGCCACCCCAGACTGTTTGCTGGCCCTTGCCTGGCCACCCCTATGAAAAAACCCTGGCTCCGCCACTGGTGTGGGGTCTCTCAGGTTTGGAAAATCGGCCGACAATTTTAAAATCGTCCTGTGTGAACCAGGCTTTATTTGGGCTTATTGGCGATTTTCATTCTTAAAAAGAGCATTACCGCCATCTACTGCAAGTAATGAATCAGAGACATTATATCCCTATTCCCAGAACAATCAGGACTCGTGCTTTCAATGTTGCTGCGTGTTCAGCTCCTCCATCTACAGCCCAAGTCCTTCACATTCCAGAGAGGGATAATGATACCGTTAATAATAATAATAATAATAAATCTATATTCTCTAAATCAAATTTGTTCTATTTAAAAACTTTATTATTAAACTACCCCCTTCTACTGAGTTTAAAAGCTTCTTTAATGTTATTTGCTGGTCACCTTTCTTCTGAAATTCTTTAATTATCTTACTTCTTTCCACTGAATATTTATTACACTTAGTGATTACATGTTTCACTGTTTCTCTGATTCCAAACCATTCACACGGGATTGTAGGATGTTTTCCTATTATATGCATTGTTGAATTAAGTCCTGTATGTCCCAGTCTTGGTCTTGAAATAATAGTCTTCCTTCCTTCTCCCACTTGAATTCCTTCCTCTACCTACTAATGGTTGTATTAAATGTAAATGTCTGCCCTTTTGCTCATTATCTCAATAAGATTGCCAGTTTTTATGGTAACACTTTATTTTGATGGTCCCTTTTGAACATTCTGTTGACTAGAAGTTAAATTCCAACTACATGTCAACTAACTCTCATTAGAGTATTAGTAGACTGTCTGCATAATATCTGCAAACTCTTTATTGTGATGCTCCTCCAACATACACTCTACTGACTATAAGCAACTTCGCAACTACATGTAAACTTATTCTAACCCTACCAGTCTACTAATACTCTACTAATACTCTAATAAGAGTTAGTAGACATGTAGGTGCAATGTTACTTATAGACAACAGAATGTGTTAAAGGGACCATCAAAATAAAGTGAAACCGTTTTATATATCTCCCTTTTTATTATTGATTTTACTTCTAATTTGCTATACCTAATTTTCATATCTATAGTATCCTTTGGCATAGGCTGTTTTGCTAATTTGTCTGCTGCTTCATTCCCTGATACTCCAGTATGTGCCGGAACCCACAAAAACTGAACTATCTTATTTGTCTGTTGCATCATGAACAATATCTGTAAGATCTCCAAAACTGTATCTTGTCTAGTATCTGACTTTTGAGCTTCCAAACGCATCAAGGCTGAACTTGAATCTGAGCATATTAAAGTTTTATTAAGTCCCATTTCATTTATTTTAATCAAAGCTACCATAATTGCTAGTAACTCTCCTGTAAACACAGAGACATGATCTGATATTCTTTCCCCTCTTGTCACTTTCAACCTTGGATTGATATACGCTATCCCCACCTGTCCATTCTGTGGATCCTTAGATGCATCTGTGAAAACCTGTATATATTGTAGTCCCAATATATTCTCTTGTCATCTCTGCTTCTATCACCCTCTGATATTTATCTTGTCTTGATTTCAATAAGAATAGGTCTATATTTGGTTGAGGTAAAATCAAAGCTAAGATAAAGGTAAAATGGTGTAGTTGGTAATATTACTGCTGGAATAACACTAACCTCATTTAATTTCATATCCTGCACTAAATCCTTAATGATCCAACCAAAACTGTTAACTTTCTTTTTCCCATGTTCCCAACATGCTTCAAGGATCCCTTTTGTTGGATGGCTATCCTTCTGACCTTTAAGGTTTGCCCAGTATGTCAGTATCAATTGGTTCCTTCTCAAGTGAATTGGCATCTCCCCATCTCCACCTGTAACGCTGAAATTGGAGAGGAAGGATAAGCTCCACAACTAATTCTCAAAGCTTGTGATTGAATTCGTCCTAATTTTCCTAACTGTGACTTAGCTGCTGATCCGTAAGCTATACAACCATAATCTAATATTGCTCTTATCATTGTTGAATAAATTGTTTTTAATACCAATCTATCAGCTCCCCATTCTCATCCTGAAATACACCTCATTACATTTAAAATCTTCTTACATTCATCCTCCATCTTATTTATGTGTAAATTCCATGTTTTTGTATCAAACCACATACCTAAAAATCGTATCACTTTAACTTGTTCTATCTCTTTATTATACAATTTCATCTTTAAATCAATACTTGCCCTTTTATTTGCAAACAAAATACATTTGTTTTTCTCCACTGAGGATTTAAAACCCCATTTGTAAGACCACCTCTCAACATTTTTTAAAACTGATTGCATTTTATTAACAATATACTCTACATTCCTCTAAGCCATAGAGCTCCATCATCAGCGAACAACGATTTATTTATGTTCTCATCTATTGTTGTAAATACATCATTAATCATAATAATAAACAACAAAGGACTTATGACACTACCCTGAGGAGTTCCATTCTCAATTATTCCTTTCCTTGATATATATTCTCCAATCTTTACTTTAATATTTCTTTCAATTAAAAACTCTTTTATCCAATTATATACCTTTCCATCTATTCCAATTTTATCTAATTTAAGAGATTCATCACTTAACTTTTTAACCATTACATAACTAATTCCGTCCTGTCATGGAGTTGAAGCTTTAGTATTTTTTAATGCCCTCTTTAATTCTGAAATTGAAAAGGCACTTCTAGTAAACTATTTGTAACTCTTTTTTTTTTCTAAAATATATGGATGCTGTTTTAACAACTTCTCCCTCATTTCCCTACATTCCTCCATCAAATTATCCGAACTATTTATTTTTGAGAATTGTTTTCTAAACATTTCTGCTTTCTCCTCATCCCTTATTGCTATTTCTTCCCCAATACTTAACACAGGATATTCATATTCTCTTCGAATGCCACTCATCTTTTTAATCATACTCCACACTTCCCCAATTGGAGTATTTTTTCCAATTTCTTCACAATATGATCTCCAATACTCTTTCTTCACTTCCCTTATTGTTCTTCTAGTTTACGCTTGATAATTTTTATATATGATCATGTTTTCCCAATTGTGAGTTTTCCTTTTTTAAATGATTTTAAATGCTTTCCTTTTCCTTTTAACTGCTATTGTACACTTCTCATTCCACCATGAACTCTTTTCTCCACCCTCTTTCCTTTGCTTTTCAGAATGCATTCACTAGCAGCACTCTCTGTATCACTGATATTAATTCTGTATTTATTCAATTATTATTATTTCATTCTTCTTGATTATTTTCAATCCTTCCTCACATATTCTTTTATTTTTTCCCCAAATCTGCTTTCTCATACTTCCATTTTCCTGTATTTCCTTGCTTTATCTTCCTTATCTCATTATTTACAATTGAACTTAATATAGGAAAATGATCACTACCCACCGTACAATTTTTTTTTAATACCTCCCAATTTATTATTCCACCTAATACATTAGAAACAATTGTTAGATCTATTGCTGATTCCCTCCCTGGATTTACATCCATATATGTTTTTGTTCCATCATTTCTGCAAACCAAGTTTTCCTTTTCCATCAACTCTTCAATGACCAAAACCATTTGTATCTGTTTATAAACCACCCCATAAAGTATTATTGGCATTAAAATCCCCACACCATATTACTCTATCTCCACTTAATCCTTTCATTGCTACCAAACTTTCTTGTGTTAATCTTTTTCACGGATTGTAAAAGTTTATTATAACATAATTCTTGTTTCCAAACCATATTTCTACAACTACTGTATATACTCCATCACTTCCCCTTTCTTCAAAACTCTATAAGGCATTCCCTCTTTTAAAAAGTTGACACATCCTCCTCCTTTTCCTTCTTTACGGTCTCTTCTCACACTTATGTATCATTTTAAAACAAATTCTAATCTAGGATTCAACCATGATTCTTGAATACATATTACATCCGGCTTAACTTTCATTTGGCTTATATATCCTTTAAATTATTGACCATTGGCACAAAGGCTTCTGGTATTCCATTGTAAAACAGTGAACATAAAAATACTAGCCAACCCCTAACTCCTGACTTGACTGAGATTCTGTATTAAGGTTTTTCATTATTTCTTCACATTTCAATCCCTTTATATCTAGAAATCTCTCTGCCGCCTTTACTATTATTTGTAACTTTTCTGTTCTCCTTTCTGTTTGTGCTGTACAATTGATTACCTCCACCATGAAGAGCACAACATTTATCTTACTTACTATCATTGCATCTTCTGGTACTCCACCTTCATCAATTCTTCCTGTACCTTCACTTCTTTTTCCATACTCCATTTTTTTCTGTCCCACTTTCTGCCTATTTCCATCATTTACTACTTTCACAGCTTCAGCATGAAAGTTTGATTCTTTTTTGACTTTTCCTGTTGCACTTCCACTGCCTTTTTCCTCACCTCACAACCTCCATATGCCACATTGTGACTGCCTCCACAGTTGCAGCACTTCAATCCTACTCCTTCTCCACACTTCCCAAATTCGTGCTCCCCTCCACAACGCGCACACCTCATCTTAGCCTTACACACTAATGCAGTATGACCATACCGCTGGCAATTATAACACCTCAAAGGAAGAGCTATATACTTCCTAATCGGATAACTGATATAACCCATCTTAATCCGATCTGGCATTTCTTCTCCTTCCAGTTTTAGATGTACTGACAAGCTATCCATTCTTCTCCCTTCTCTGTTCAATTGTAAGCAGACTGCATCTATGACCTTTGCCCCCTCTATATTCTTTTTTAATTCCTCCATATTAACTCCTAACGGAATCCCATTTACTACTCCATACACCCACGATTTCTGTCCTATGATCTTGCAATTCATTACTATCTATTTTCCAACTGTCTTTATTTTCTAGGCTTTATTTTTCTGCTCTTCATTCCTGCATGCTATCATTAAAGCTCCGTCTTGTAGCACTTTTGCGAATGCTATCTCGCCTAGCAGCTTTTTCAATTCATACGTCAATGTCAATGGATTACCTCCTGAAACTCCTACCTCTCCTTTAAAGTTCAATATTATCCTAAATTCACTTTTGATATTATTTCATTCATCCCCATCTTCCTCACAAGCTATCGAACTACTTTCCGATCTTTCCTCCTTACCTTTTTTCCTCTTTTTATTAACCTTCTTTTCTGTTCTAACCTGTGTCCATCCTACCTCCATATCATCCTCCTCTTTACCTGTATCTTCCATTCTTAGAGTCTCTGATCCATTTCGATTTCCTCGAGATGTAGTATTCGTATTCTTTGAATTTTTTTAATTGGCCGCCATGTACTGCCATGTCTACGTGGCATCACCTAATGCGGCTCACCCCATCAACCCAAAAAACACATAATCCAGACAGAGAACTGAAGTGAGTGCAGGCTAGATATACTGGTGGTTAATGATGGTGAACTGGTGCAGGTGATTGTGAACGAGTAAAACAGGTGCAGATGTTTGAGTGGATGGTGTGAGTGACTCCGTGACAATACCTCTTCTGAAACATGTTGGTCTTGTGTTGCGGTGACTAACAACAGGACCTGGCAACACATCTGTTTGTGATCAGCAGTTCTGTGTTTCCTGAGTTATTATGTTTTCTTCCACACAGCGAGACTCACAACTGATACGTGAATATATTTCGGTTTCTAGATATCTGGGGAATAAATGGAATTGTTTGACAGTGTAAATGCAGCCAAAGTGTTTACTAATGCATCAGTAATGGTGGAGCAACCATCAGTCTGACAAAGATTTACGCAGCAACTGAATCTGTTAATTAACCTAACAATTTTAAATGTGTGTTTCAGGAAATTTTTAAAATTACTATGTTTGTTTTATGTTTCACAGTTTATTTGCAGGTATGCCCTCTTTTTTAATGTAATAAATGTACTTGGTTTTAACCAGTGTGGCCCCACTTGCCCATATCATTTTTGACAATTTCCCAGAAAAAAAATGTAATTACACCTCAGGGCAAAACTGAAAACTAAAAATGATTATAAAAACATCTGTTAATCACTTTTCACTGTTCAATTACACTGACCTTAGGTATTATCTGACAAACTGTTTGATTAATTTCCAGAATCTTTATTTGTTTCCTTTGTCATCTTTAACTGAATCTTGTTCATTATTTCTTTAGATTTGTTCAACCACAGAATAAATCATCTCAATCATGGGAGAAAAGAAAGAGATCATTCATACTGGATTTGTGTCTGCAAGCTGCTCTCCACCAGAAAGAGACAATAAAAAAAAACTGTGAAGAAACTGCTGTCATCTGTGAATTATGAGAGATGTGATTTCCTGCTGGATCTGTGTTCACATGTGAAGGACTATGAGACTCAAACAGGCAGGAGTGTCCTTCCAGCATTACAGCCAGTTTATCAGTCAGCTCCTGCAGTCTGGAGAATAAAGCTCTCAGAGAGAAAGAGCTCCATCCTCCTAGAAGTGCTGAAACTGCAAACAGAGAAGAAACCAGTAGAGCTGAGAGACTGGACAGATGAAGAGAGTGAAGTGAGGGGATTCCTCCAGTGTCTGCCCTACATCTCACAGCTCAGGTGAGAGTTTTATAGGGAACAGACCAACCATGCTTGATTATTGTATTCAGTCAGTGCTCACTATAGAATGAATGTATGTGTATGTTGGGTAGACAATATAAATGTGATCGTGAACCAGAATTAAAAAGACTGAATTGAAGTGTGGTTTTGTCGACACCACAGTGGCCACCACTGATCATGACTGTTTTTAACTACTTATATAAAGAGGTATATTGGTGTAATTTAAATCTGTAAAGTAAGTCTGATTAGCCCTGACTAACTGCTAGTTGTTCAGAATGGTTCTTATAACACAGTTTTAACTAAGCGTCTCTGTTTCTGCATCTGGCCGCTGACAGTCGTGTTGTGAGTAAATCTGTTGTTCAAATCCTTCTCTCACTCTTGTTCAGTCAGTCTCTGTAGAGATTGATTTTGTTCATGTATTTCTATTGTATCAGCTTCATGCAACTCACAGTACGTATGTATATATATGGGGTTATAATCGAGATACAGTGGGTTTCTGCATAGTCGAGCTACAATCTTAATCTCTCTGTCCAAATATACATCACACAATACATTATCAAATATTTACAGGATCTGAGCCTCTTCATTTTGGGGTCACACTCGGTCCCTTCATGGTCAAAAGTGACCAAAGCCTCGAAATGTAATTTTTTTTTTTCTTCAGGGAAATCAGTGTAATTTTTTTTTTTTTTTTTTGTTTAATAATATTTTTTGATTACTATTTAGAATTTTGAGAGGATTTTATGATACAATGCATTTTTCATAAAATTTTATGAGCTATTTTTTTCATGAAAATATATTTTTTTAATTATTTTTCAATAAATGCAATGTTATGAAAGCCTTTAAAATAAATTTTTAAAGTGAGAATAGTGTCACCTGGAGGCGTTAAAAAACAAAAACGTGTGATGTCATTGTGTAACCTATTTAAATATATAGAGAGGCTTTTGGATTATCTACAATTTATGTTTTATAAATAAATATTGGGATTGTGTGTGTGTGTAAGATTACTGATGTGACGTAATACAGGACAAAACAGCACTTGACTTTAATGGAGCTCTAGATTAAGTGTTTACTGTCAAATCAGAAAACAAACCGTGTAGAAACTGTCTCTCTGACGCAGGTTTATCTTCATATCAACTGAATGTTAATTAAACTAATAATTTTAAATTTGTGGTTTCAGGAAATTTAAAATTCTATATTTGTTTTATGTTTCACAGTTTATTTGCAGTTATGCCCTCTTTTTTATTTGATAAATGTAATTGATTTTAACCAGTGTGGCTCCACTTGCCCATATCATTTTTGACATTTTGCCAGAAAATCTTTTTTTTTATTACACCTCAGAGAAAAACTGAAAACTAAAGATAATAATAAAAAATGTCTGTTCATAACTTTTCACTGTTCAGATATACTGACCTTAGATATTATCTGACAAACTGTTTGATTAATTTCCAGAATCTTTATCTTTCTCCTTTTTTGTAATCTTTAAATGAATCTCGCTCATGCTTTCTTTAGATTTGTTGAACCACAGAATAAATCATCTGAATCATGGGAGAAAAGAAAGAGATCATTCATACTGGATTTGTGTCTGCAAGCTGCTCTTCACCAGAAAGAGACAATAGAAGAAACTGTGAAGAAACTGCTGTCATCTGTGAATTATGAAAGATGCGATTTCCTGCTGGATCTGTGTTCACATGTGAAGGACTATGAGACTGAAACAGGCAGGAGTGTCCTTCCAGCATTACAGACAGTTTATCAGTCAGCTCCTGCAGTCTGGAGAATTTATCTCTCAGAGAGAAAGAGCTCCATCCTCCTAGAAGTGCTGAAACTGCAAACAGAGAAGAAACCAGTAGAGCTGAGAGACTGGACAGATGAAGAGAGTGAAGTGAGGGGATTCCTCCGGTGTCTGCCCTACATCTCACAGCTCAGGTAAGAGTTTCATTGGTAGAGAACAAATATAAATGATAGTCAAAGGCACGTTTTGAGTACACCATCATACCTGGAAACAAATCCTGTTCAAATAGGCTTAATGGGCCATTCATACAAAATTGTGTATGCATGCAAATTGTATAATCAACATTTTATTATAATTTTATAAAAAAAAAATAGAATAAAATGTATAAGAGGATGCTGGTGCATTGGCTGCTGTTTCTCCCGCCATATTTAGTTTTTTGCTTTATTTTGGAATTGACTTTATTCTAAGTACAGTTAAGTCCATGAATTCAACTACCAGTATTTTGGATCCGCTTCCCTGTTCGGTTATAAGAAATCTGTCCCTATGTGTCTTCAATTGTGAAATTATCACTGAGTTCTGAAATTGTTCCTCCAGAATTAAAAATAGCTGCCATTACAATCCCTATGAAGTCTGGTTGTGATGCTTCTGATTTGTCTAATTATAGGTCTATTTCTAACCTTCCATTTCTGGCTAAAGAAGCCTGTTGTCGCTACTCAGTTAAATAATCACCTTGCATCGAACAGTACCTTTGAAACTTTTCAATCTGGTACGATGTCTTTAATAACTTTTCGGGGCTGGCAAGTTTCAATCCCTTAGAAGCCTATGGATGAGTGATCCAGCTCTCAGATTTAATCAAAAATATCTTAATTCGTGTTTCGAAGATGAACGAAAGTCTTACGGGGTTGGAACAACATGAGGGTGAGTAAATACTGACAGAATTTTCATTTTTGGGTGAACTAACCCTTTAACATAACAAAAATATATGTAAACATGAACTAGAACTGACTATAACCTTATTTCCAGCTAAAATAATTGTATTGTAATTATCATTAAGTAAAATTGACAATGTTGGTACCAACATGACGTCATATCGCCCCCCTCTAGACTACATGATATTAAAGGATTATTTCACCCAAAAAGGAAAATTGTCATTAATTACTCATCCTCATGTCGTTCCAAACCCGTAAGACTTTCGTTCATCTTTGAAACACAAATAAAGATCTTTTTGATGAAGATCAAAAACTCTGTTTCTGAGAGTTTTCTGTCCCTCCATTGACAGATACGCAACTGACACTTTGGTGCTTCAAAAAGTTCATAAAGAGATCATAAAACTAATCTATATGAATTGAGCAGTTTAGTCCATATTTTCTGAAGGAATTCGGTCACTTTATATGATAAACAGGTTTATTTAGGCTTTTACTCACATGTGAACAAAATTCTTACTTGTTTGGAATGACGTGTAATTAAATGACCGAATTTTCATTTTTGGGTGGAACTATCCCTTAAAGTTTCTCTTATTTTATTGGATCTTGTGAATACTGTTGCTTTAATAAAATGATATGGAAGTAAATTAATGACAAATGCTTTTGAAACAAAAAAGCATGTTGAAATGCACTATTTGAAAATAATGCACTGCAGGAACTGTGCTTGCTTTTTAATGCATTGCTTTTTTTAGGGCTTGCATTTTTGGAGGCTAAAATCCAACATGGTTGTGTATTTAAGATGTGAATATTTAAGCTGAAAACATTTCACATGCAATTTTATTTTTAAAAATTCAACAATCCATATTCACCTTCCAGACTTAATTTCCAAAGTATTCAGTCTGAATAAATACACCTCCTATAATATTCAACAAGCAATTTTATTTCACTTTACAAGTTCGCTTCCACCAATTCAGTGGTTCAAATTGCCAGAATAATCAACTTTGAACATCCGGGAATGTAACGGATCTATAAGAGAGAACTCAAGCGCAGAATGAGTGTTAAGGGGTTTTATTGACAAGACAGTTGACAAGACAATAGTTGGTGGGTAAGGAGGTGACAACAGTCTAAACTGCAGGCAGGGAATAAAGCACAATGACAGGCAAGCTGAGAGGGTGGCCGCTGAGACCAGTCCAAGGTGTGGTAGATGAGCAGCACAAGGCCAATGGATGCAGCAAGAGCCAGACAGGATCATACAGCACATGTAGACGGACTCAAGGGGCATGATCAGTCACTGCACCGGTCTTGCTGCTTGGTAGAGAGAGGAAGCAGCCAGAGAAGCTCAGCTTGCAGGGCTGAAACTAACAGGAGACACAACAGACACAAGACAAGGTATCCAGGCACTATCCACAACTGGAACCATGGGCAATAAGTAACAGGTAGCACAACGCACTCAATGACAACCAACTGGCAAAACATGAGTGAAAGAGCACACATTATAAAGGGAGCAGAAAGGAACTACAAAAAAAAAAAAACTACAAAACATGGCGGATATGCACGACCGACGGTGAGAGGTTTAGATAGAGGTTTGAGTGACTAATCAAAGTTTAACCTGATACAAAAGTATTTATTTAATGTTATCCGTGATATATTTCATCTGCAATAACAATATGGACTTTTATAAAGATCTGTTTGGCCATTAACTTTTAAATGCATCGTTATGCACTAATATGAGGAGTCTCCACATGAAAGACCCAAGACTGCAGATCAACATTTCTCTCCGATACAGTAAAAAAAAAAGTAATGATTTCAACTGACAATATGATTGACAGGCCAGTATACTGTGACAGGATGCAACAGTGAGCAACCGTTAAAGAGGCAATTGTATGACGTGTTAGTATGTTTCAAAGCTTGTCTACTCTTCTGCTACGCACCCAAAAGTATCGAATTTTCTTCACAAAAAGAGTACATACTTTTAGGGCGTAGTATAAATAGGCAAATTGAGATGCAGCAAGAGCCATGTGTTCAAGCACAACACAAACAGAGACACATTAAACAAAGACAAGACTGACAGAACTGTCAGAGAACCCTGACAGGGAATTGCAAGAATAGCAGTAGATTACTGATGCATAAGCTCCATCTGCTGTTGGTCATCCTCACCAGCAGGTGGTGTAAGTGGGTGTTGACAAAGACTAAAGCAGCAGGTAGAGAGTTTCTCTACTGACTAAAACTTTCATGTTTCTTCTCTTAGAAAACTGTTATAAATAAAACACTTAAAAGGGTTAGTTCACCCATTAATGAAAATTCTGTCAGTAATTACTCACCCTCATGTTGTTCCAACCCCGTAAGACTTTTGTTCATTTTCGTAAAACAAATTAAGATATTTATGATTAAATCTGAGAGCTGACTCACTCCTTCATAGGCTGCTTGGTAATTGCATCTGCCAGCTCAGAAAAGTTAGTAAAGACATCGATAAAATAGTCCATGTGAGAAGGGGGGCGCTCGTGCGCAGTGATGGAGTAGACGTGTTTTCGGCGTGCTCCGTGACATCTCCTTTATTTTACTTTTCATCATTGCACTTTAACATTATTTTACGCTGGCCTGCCCTTAAAATTGTGTTGTAGTCTGTCGGGAGTGAGTTTATGTAAACATGCCTAAGAAAGACGATAGTCAGAGGGATACTTCCAAGTCGAGCTCGTCGGCCGCTAGCAACGAAGCTATACTAGCTGGTATTGCTAACCACGGGGCTGAGCTGGCGAAAATCACCTCTCTCATAGATAGTTTAAAGAAATCTTTGGAGGGCCGCCTCGACGCAATTAAAGTAACGCTATCATCGCTTCAGAAAAAAAACAATGAAAATGAGCGACGCTTTGATGATTTCGACGAAGCCATGTCAGCCAGTGACAGCCGCATAACAGCTCTGGAAGCTACGTGCAACGAGCTACAGGTGGCTAACGGTCTCCTCAGGGCTAAAGTGAACGACTTGGAGGGCCGCTCCCGCAGACTTAATGTCAGGATTGTGGGCATCAAAGAAGGGGAGGAGAAAGGCAGCCCTACTGACTTTGTTTCTAAGCTGATCCCAGAGCTACTCGGCCAAGACAACTTTAGCAGACCTGTAAAAATAGACCGGGCCCACCGTAGCCTGAGACCGAAGCCTCAGCCTAATGAGCGGCCACGGATCATCATTGCCAAGGTCCACAACGATCGGGACGTGATCGACATACTGCGACTCAGCCGTCAACAAGCACCTCTGCACTATCACGGTGAGAGAGTCTCCATTTTCCCTGACTACACGGCGGAGGTCTCGGCTCAGCGGCAAGCCTATACAACCGTGAGGAAGCGGCTAACCGAAGCTGGTGCTAAATGTTCCCTGCGTTTTCCAGCCAAGCTCCACGTCGACTATAACAACACATCGAAGATGTTTGTGTCTCCAGCTGAAGCGGAACGGTTTGCCAACTCTTTAGGCCCAGCGAATGACTCTTAAATCCTAGATATTATTATATATGTGTATAGATAGATATGGATGTGTATATATATATTTATATATATATATATATATTTTTTTTCTTCCGGACTGGATAATTTCCTATCCAGCATTTTGATAAAGATTCAGTTCAACTTTTACTTTCAGTTGGTCATTGATGCAGCATAACGTTATGTGTTTAAATAGTGTGTCACTCAGTGTGCTTTTTTGGGTACACAAATCCAGTACTGGGACAATTTCATTTTTTACCATAGGTCTGTATTAATATTGATTGATACTCCCAGCTATATGTTTTATTTTGTTTACTTTTTCATTTAAACACACTCTTCCCTATGGTATTTTCTTTTTATTTTCTTAAGTTTGATGTTTTATATGCTGCACCGTTTATACCCTACCACCTGCTATCTATATTTCACCAAGCGTGTGTTCTGAATATCGCTTACATTGTATACTTCTTGTGGGTGCAAGTTAAACATTAGTTAATGTGTTGGAGATGTGCACGGGGCCCCGTGGTAAGTGGGGTTTTTGGTGTGTAGTTTGGCTGGCTCTGTTACCCGGCAGCCTCCTTGTTAGCTATTGGGATGTACCGCTTAGTTCTTTTAGCGGGTTTGGGTTTTTTGGGGGGGTTTATTATTATTATTTTTTCATTTGCCTTTTTTTTTTTTTTTTTTTTGTCACTTGTTGTTTTGCCAGCCTTTGGTATGTCGCATATCTAACTTTACCTTATGTCCCTCCGCATAGATCTATGTCATTTATTCACTTAGGTCAGGGATGAGTCACATCACTTTTACTACTTGGAATTGTAGGGGTATGGGCAGGGCTCTAAAACGAGGTAAAGTATTCTCACATTTGAAGTCCCTGTCTTCTGATATTGTATTTTTGCAGGAGACCCATATCCAACCTTCAGAGCAGAGGCGCTTAAGATCTGCGTGGGTTTCTCAGGTGTACCAGTCCACCTTTTCCTCCAATGCGAGGGGGGTTGCCATTCTTGTTCGCAGAACCATCCCATTTGTATTCGAATCGCAGACTACCGATCCAGGTGGGAGGTTCATACTTGTCACAGGTACGGTCAACTCAGTCCCTTTAGTTCTTTTAAACATCTATGCCCCAAATTTCGATAACCCTGATTTTTTCTGTAAAATATTCAACCTTGTCACAGAATACAATGATTACAACATAATTATAGGCGGCGACTTTAATTGCTATTTTGATCCGATATTAGATAGGTCTTCCTCGTCTGTGGCCCCGTTATTGAAATCTGTCCCTGTTCTCAATAGCCTTGCCAAATCTCTGGACCTGGTTGACATGGAGGCACCAGCACCCCTTAGAAAGGAAATTTTCTTTTTTCTCCCCTGTGCATGGCAGTTTCACAAGAATTTATTATATGCTGGTTGATTCTAGACTTATTTCGAATGTAATAAGCTCAACTTACCATAGCATTTTAATTTCCGACCATGCGCCCCTCTCATTGGTGATTGATTTTAAACTTTATGCCACTCACTATAGTTGGAAATTCAACCCCTCTCTATATTTAGATGACACGTTCAGTGGCTATATATCTACCAAGATGGCTGACTTTCTGCTCATAAATGACAATGGCGCTGTCTCAGATTCTATTTTGTGGGAGTCGTTTAAGGCCGTGATCAGAGGTCACATCATCTCGTATCAGTCGTCTCGCAAAAGGGCTAGGCTCAGGCGTCGCACTGATATTGAGGCTGAACTAGCTGAACTGGAGGAGGATTATCGAAACACAGGTTCTGATGACACACTTAGCTCTATTTTGAAAGTGAAATATGAATATAACCATATTTTGGGCGAGCAGGTTGGGAACTATATTCGTAAACTAAAGCAGAAGCACTTTGAGCTGGGTGAGAAGGCCGATAAATTGCTCGCTAGGCAACTGAAGGGCGTCATATCTGATAGGGCAATACATAAAATTGCCTCCTCCAACGGTCAGCTATTAACTGATCACAAGCAGATTAATGATAGATTTTTTAGTTTTTACAGCCAGCTATATATTTCCAGATCTACTGCCACGGATACAGATATTGCCAATTTTCTCCACACTTTAGACATTCCAGTCCTTTCTGAGTTCGCAAGACTAGAGTTGGAATCTGAATTTACACTGGAGGAGATTAGAGATGCTATTCGTTCTTTTCCCGGTGGCAAAGCATGCGGTCCAGATGGATTTGGGATAGAATTTTACAAGACGCACATTGACGTTATCGCCCCCCTCCTGCTTCGGATGGTCAGTTGCTCTGTAAAAAAGGGTACCTTCCCTCATACTCTCTACGACGCCCATATCTGTGTCCTTTTAAAAAAGGACAGAGACGAAACAAATGTCTCTGCATATCGTCCCCTATCTCTGCTCAACTCTGACCAAAAAATTATAGCTAAAGTCCTGACTAACCGGTTAAACAAATATATTGGCACTTTAATTCATCCTGATCAATCAGGTTTCATCCCCAATAGATTTTCCTTCTCAAACACAAGGTGTTTGCTTAATTTAATGTATTCAACTAAATTGCCCCACTCTGCTGTGATCTCACTAGATGCCCAGCAGGCCTTTGACCAGGTGGAGTGGAGATACATGTTCGCTGCTCTTGACAAATTTGGTTTTGGGTCGAAATTTATGAATATATTAAAAATGCTGTATGCTAGCCCCCAATCTTCTGTTATAACCAACCACGAAAGATCCACCCCGTTCCCGTTACACCGCGGCACCAGGCAGGGCTGCTGCCTCTCTCCAATGCTTTTTGCTCTAGCTCTTGAACCGCTGGCCATAGCCATTAGAGCCAACCCCCAAATCTCCGGTATAAGGTGCGGCACATCCGAGTGCACCATCGGTCTGTACGCAGATGATGTGATTCTGACCCTTTCAGATGTAAAAACATCCCTTTCACCCCTTCTTAATCTGATAGACGGCTTTGGGCGACTCTCTGGGTTTACTATAAACTGGGAAAAATCTGTTTTTATGCCTCTGTCTAGCAGTCTTGACTCCAGTTTTCTTCTCAATCTGCCCTTCAGAGTCTCTCATGACCACTTTTCCTACCTGGGGATTAACATCCCCAGAAATCCAAAACTTCTTTTTAAACTTAATTATATGGATCTGATTGGTAGGCTCAAGGGTATGATAGATAAATGGAAACTTCTCCCCCTCTCATTGATTAGCCGTGTCAACATTGTTAAAATGGTCGTGCTCCCTAAATTTACTTATTTATTTCAGAATGTGCCCATCTTCCTCACTACTTCCTTTTTCAAGACGTTAGACTCTATTATCATGCCCTTCATATGGGCCTCCAAGCCCCCCCGTATTTCAAAGGCCCACTTACAGAAGCCCACTGAGGAGGGTGGTTTAGGCCTGCCTGTCTTTCGACATTACTACTGGGCCTGCAACGACAGAGCATGGGTTTTCTGGAATCAGTCCACGGCTGGGGGTGCAGAGGTGGGTGGACCCTGCCCTAGATGGCCTGAGATTGAGCTTAGTAATGCCGTGTCACTTTCTGGTGCCTCCTTGTCAGCCATTCTATTCTCAAAACCTGACATTAAAATTAAATCTCTACGCAATTTTCTACTTTGCAATTCGATTAAAATTTTAAAGCAAATCAAGGTAATTCTGAAACTCCCAGAAAATTCAATTCATGCCCCCATATGTCAGAATCCCTGTTTCAAGCCTGGTTTGATGGATGCTGTCTTTACGCAATGGTCAGATAAAGGTTTAACTACTATCAGGGATCTTTACATCGATAATCACTTTGCATCTTTTGCCCAGCTCCAGGCTAAGTTCAAACTCCCTACTAACCAATTTTTTCGTTATCTACAAATTAGGAATTTTGTCAAGCATACTTTTTCTCGCCTAGATGTGACCCACATGCAACATGTCTTTTTTGATATTATGACCAGCCCTCCCACCTCCAAGCATCTGATCTCCCGGTTTGTTAACCTCTTTGTTGTGGCAACCCCCTCTCTCCATATTAAAGAGGCGTGGATCAAGGACACCGGCGAAGCTATATCAGACGAGCTATGGGCGAAAGGGTTAAAAAGGATAAAAGCATGCTCTATTAATGCTCGACTTCAGCTTATTCAGTTCAAAGTAGTTCATAGGTTGCACTATTCCAAGACTAGACTGAACAAATTATTTCCGGCTGTCTCCCCCACTTGTGATAAATGTAAATCAACTAATGGAACTCTTGGGCATCTTTTCTGGTCCTGCTCTAAGCTCACTAAATTCTGGGTCGACATTTTCAGTTTGTACAGTGCCGTTTACAATAGACAACTGATTCCTGACTGTCTCTTAGTATTACTGGGCTGCTCTGAAGGTTCTTTGGCTCTTCCATCCGCTTTACAACAAGCCCTCATGTTTGGTATGATCATTGCAAAACGGGTTATCCTAAAGGAGTGGAAGTCTGCTTCCTCTCCTTGCTTCAAGAGGTGGCTTAATGATATGGTTTCCTGTTTACACCTTGAAGAAATTCGGTTCTCTATGTCTAGCTCTCAAGATAAGTTCAAGTAGATCTGGGGCCCTTTCATAGAATACATCAGGAAGGATAGATTTCAAACTGGGACCTAAATGCAATGCACTTTAAAAAAAAAATTATTATTATTATTATTTTTTTAATCTTTGGGTAGTTATCTTTACTGAGACTGCCACTCCCCTCTGGCTCAGGCCTCCGTGACTCAATTTGTGAATGGGCTTTTTGTGATATATATTCATTGTACTGACACGTATATTTATACTTGTTTCTTTCTATAAAAATGTGTAACTGCTGGCTGTATGTGTTTTTATTTTTATTTATTTTTTTATTTTTTTGTCTTTGGTTTTTTTTTGTTGTTGTTGTTGTTGTTTGTGCCTTAATTGTCTGATTTACTGCCTTTTTTGTTTGTATTATGTGCACCTGTGTATAAAAAAAAAAATCTGTATAAATAAAATTTTCGAAAAAAAAAAAAAAATAGTCCATGTGACTACAGTGGCTCAACCTTAAGTTTATCAAGCGACGAGAATACCTTATTTTCTTCCGTGTAGTCCTCTGATGTGAGTTCACGAGAGCGCCATGACGCATGCGCGAGAACTAAAAAGATGATGCACATGGGTCTCGATGTAGTGTTTAAAATGGTTCTAAAGTGTGCATTTCGTGGATGTCCGAATCCTGAGAAACCAACGAGAAAACATAAAAGTGCCTTACCAATGCTGCAAAATGAATGGCTTACCTTTCATACTTTCCCATCAAATGATCGTGAGTGTCATCTCAGTTGTGCGCATGCGTCGTGGCTCTGTTGTGAACTCACGTCAGAGGCCCACACGGAAGGAAATGAATAGTTGAATAAAGTTGATATTTTTCCGCACAAAAAGTATTCTCGTCGCTTGATAAACTTAAGGTTGAGCCACTGTAGTCACTTGGACTATTTTAACAACGTCTTTACTAACTTTTCTGGGCCTATGAAGCAGTGAGCCAGCTCTAAGATTATCAAAAAATATCTTAATTTTTATTGCGAAGATGGACGAAAGTCTTACGGGGGTTGGAACAACATGAGGGTGAGTAATTACTGACAGAATTTTAATTTTTTTGGGTGAACTAACCCTTTAAAGTGCAATTTAGCATGTTGCATTCATATTCTGGGCCCATCAGAAAAAAAAAAAATTCTGGGCCCATCAGCTTGCCTGTATATAGTTTGCATCATCATTAAGGTGTATACCAGGGCTATTCAATAGGCAGCCCATGAGACAAACCCAGCCAACCCATCATCTTCATCTGGCCCAATTGTGGACAGGCAGTCGATTTATTAAATAAGCTAATTCCTCACAAAGGCAGTTTATTCAGTGTAGTGAAGCCCTTTCACCATTGACATCCATTAAAAAAAAACGGCCTCTGGTCTCATTCCCTGCTATTTTTTTTATATATCTCTATTTATTTTTATTTCGAACAACAAAAAAGATTAAAATAAAATAAAATATAAAATACAATAAGTAGGCCTATGTTGCAACATACCGAACAAAAAAAACAATATCTATAATGTATTATAACAATAACTAGAAAAAAAGTTTGATGAGACAAACTTTAAGTTGGCTTGAGAAAGCCGGACCAGAGAGTTTGAAGAAGTTTAAAGTAGTTTGAAGTCGGATAGATGGATTAGTTAGAAAAGAAAAGAAAGATTAGTTAGATAGACAGAAAGATTGGTTTCACTAAAAGAGAGATTAGTTAGAAAGAAAGAAAGAAAGAAAGAAAGATTATTAGAAAGAAAGAAAGAAAGATTAGTTAGACAGAAAGATTGGTTTCACTAAAAAAGAGATTAGTTAGAAAGAAAGAAAGAAAGATTAGTTGGAAAGAAAGAAAGATTAGTTTAAAAAGAGATAAAGAAAGAAAGATTAGTTAGAAAGAAAGAAAGATAGATTAGTTAGAAAGAAAGATAGATTAGTTAGAAAGATATATTAGTTAGAAAGAAAGATAGATAGATTTGTTAGAAAGAAAGATAGATAGATTAGTTAGAAAGAAAGAAAGATAGATTAGTTAGAAAGAAAGAAAGATGGATTTGTTAGAAAGAAAGAAAGATGGATTAGATAGATAGGTTAGAAAGAAAGAAATATTAGTTAGAAAAAAAGAAAGATGGATTAGATAGATAGATAGATAGATAGGTTAGAAAGAAAGAAATATTAGTTAGAAAGGAAGAAAGATAGATTTGTTAGAAAGAAAGATAGATAGATTAGTTAGAAAGAAAGAAATATTAGTTAGAAAGAAAGAAAGATTAGTTAGAAAGAAAAAAGATAGATTAGTTAGAAAGAAAGATAGATTAGTTAGAAAGAAAGAAAGATAGATAGATTAGTTAGTTAGAAAGAAAGATAGATTAGTTTGAAAGAAAGAAAGATAGATTAGTTAGAAAGAAAGAAATATGGATAGATTACTCAGAAAGAAATATGGATAGATTACTCAGAAAGAAAGATTAGTTAGAAAGAAAGAAAGAAAGATAGATTAGTTAGTTAGAAAGAAAGATAGATTAGTTAGAAAGAAAGAAAGATAGATAGATTAGTTAGTTAGAAAGAAAGATAGATTAGTTAGAAAGAAAGAAAGATAGATTAGTTAGAAAGAAAGAAATATGGATAGATTACTCAGAAAGAAATATGGATAGATTACTCAGAAAGAAAGATTAGTTAGAAAGAAAGAAAGAAAGATTAGTTAGAAAGAAAGAAAGATAGATTAGTTAGAAAGAACGAAAGAAAGAAAGAAGGATTGATTAGTTAGTTAGAAAGAAAGATAGATTAGTCAGAAAGAAAAAAACAAAGATAGATTAGTTAGAAAGAAAAAAAGATAGATAGATTAGTTAGAAAGAAACATAGATTAGTTAGAAAGAAAGAAAGATAGATAAGTTAGTTAGAAAGAAAGATAGATAGATTAGTTAGTTAGCAAGAAAGATAGATTAGTTAGAAAGAAAGATAGATTAGTTAGAAAGAAAGAAAGAAAGATCAGTTAGAAAGAAAGAAAGATAGATTAGTTAGCATGAAAGAAGGAGATTAGTTAGAAAGAAAGAAAGAAGGATAGATTAGTTAGTTAGAAAGAAAGATAGATTAGTCAGAAAGAAAGAAAGAAAGATAGATTAGTTAGAAAGAAATAAGAAAGATAGATTAGTTAGAAGGAAAGATAGATAAGTTAGTTAGAAAGAAAAAATGATAGAATAGTTAGAAAGAAAGAAATATGGATAGATTAGTTAGAAAGAAAGAAAGAAAGAAAGAAAGAAAGAAAAAAGGCTAGATTAGTTAGTTAGAAAGATAGATTAGTTAGAATGAAAGAAAGAGATTAGTTAGAAAGAAAGAAAGAGAAAGAAAGAAGGATAGATTAGTTAGAAAAAAAGATGGATTAGTCAGAAAGAAAGAAAGATAGATTAGTTAGAAAGAAAAAAGATAGATTAGTTAGAAAGAAAGATAGATTAGTTAGAAAGAAAGAAAGATAGATAGATAGGTTAGAAAGAAATATTAGTTAGAAAGAAAGATGGATTAGATAGATAGATAGATAGATAGATAGGTTAGAAAGAAAGAAATATTAGTTAGAAAGAAAAGAAAGATAGATTTGTTAGAAAGAAAGATAGATAGATTAGTTAGAAAGAAAGATAGATAAGTAAGAAAGAAAGAAATATTAGTTAGAAAGAAAGAAATATAGATTAGTTAGAAAGAGAGAAAGATAGATTAGTTAGAAAGAAAGATAGATATATTAGTTAGAAAGAAAGAAAGATAGATAGATTAGTTAGTTAGAAAGAAAGATAGATTAGTTAGAAAGGAAGAAAGATAGATTACTCAGAAAGAAAGAAATATGGATAGATTAGTTAGAAAGAAAGAAAGATTAGTTAGAAAGAAAGAAAGATTAGTTAGAAAGAAAGAAAGATAGATTAGTTAGAAAGAACGAAAGAAAGAAAGGATTGATTAGTTAGTTAGAAAGAAAGATAGATTAGTCAGAAAGAAAAAAAGAAAGATAGATTAGTTAGAAAGAAAAAAGACAGATAGATTAGTTAGAAAGAAACATAGATTAGTTAGAAAGAAAGAAAGATAAGTTAGTTAGAAAGAAAGATAGATAGATTAGTTAGTTAGCAAGAAAGATAGATTAGTTAGAAAGAAAGATAGATTAGTTAGAAAGAAAAAAGATAGATTAGTTAGAAAAAAAGAAAGATAGATTAGTTAGAAATAAAGAAAGAGATTAGTTAAAAAGAAAGATAGATAGATTAGTTAGAAAGAAAGAAAGATAGATTAGTTAGAAAGAAAGATAGATAGATTAGTCAGAAAGAAAAAAGATTGATTAGTTAGAAAGAAATATGGATAGATTAGTCAGAAACAAAAAGATAGATTAGTTAGAAAGAAAGAAATATAGATAGATTAGTTAGAAAGAAAGAAAGAAAGATAGATTAGTTAGAAAGAAAAAAGATAGATAGATTAGTTAGAAAGAAAGAAAGATAGATTAGTTAGTAAGAAAGAAAGAAAGATTAGTTAGAAAGAAAGAAATATGGATAGATTCGTCAGAAAGAAAAAAGATAGATTAGTTAGAAAGAAAGAAAGAAATATAGATATATTAGTTAGTTAGAAAGAAAAATAGATTAGTTAGAAAGAAAAAGATAGATAGATTAGTTAGAAAGAAAGATAGATTAGTTAGAAAGATAGATAGATAGATTAGTTAGAAAGAAAGAAATATAGATAGATTAGTTAGAAAGAAAGATAGATTAGTTAGAAAGAAAGAAAGATAGATTAGTTAGTAAGAAAGAAAGATAGATTAGTTAGAAAGAAAGATAGATATATTAGTTAGAAAGAAAGAAAGATAGATTAGTTAGAAAGAAAGAAATATGGATAGATTCGTCAGAAAGAAAAAAGATAGATTAGTTAGAAAGAAAGAAAGAAATATAGATATATTAGTTAGTTAGAAAGAAAAATAGATTAGTTAGAAAGAAAAAGATAGATAGATTAGTTAGAAAGAAAGATAGATTAGTTAGAAAGAAAGATAGATAGATAGATTAGTTAGAAAGAAAGAAAGAAAGATTAGTTAGAAAGAAAGAAAGATAGATAGATTAGTCAGAAAGAAAAAGATTGATTAGTTAGAAAGAAAGAAATATGGATAGATTAGTCGGAATGAAAAAAAGATTGATTAGTTAGAAAGAAAGATATTTAGATTAGTTAGCAAGAAAGATAGATTTATTAGTTAGAAAGAAAGATAGATTAGTTAGAAAGAAAAAAGATAGATTAGTTAGAAAGAAAGAAAGATAGATTAGTTAGAAAGAAAGATAGATTTAGTTAGAAAGAAAGAAAGAAAGATAGATTAGTCAGAAAGAATGAGATAGATTAGTTAGAAAGAAAAAAGATAGATTAGTTAGAAAGAAAGAAAGATAGATTAGTTAGAAAGAAAGATAGATTTAGTTAGAAAGAAAGAAAGAAAGATAGATTAGTCAGAAAGAATGAGATAGATTAGTTAGAAAGAAAAAAGATAGATTAGTTAGAAAGAAAGAAAGATAGATTAGTTAGTAAGAAAGAAAGATAGATTAGTTAGTAAGAAAGAAAGATAGATTAGTTAGAAAGAAAGAAAGATAGATTAGTTAGTAAGAAAGAAAGATATATTAGTTAGAAAGAAAGAAAGATAGATTAGTTAGAAAGAAAGAAATATGGATAGATTCGTCAGAAAGAAAAAAGATAGATTAGTTAGAAAGAAAGAAAGAAATAGATATATTAGTTAGTTAGAAAGAAAAATAGATTAGTTAGAAAGAAAAAGATAGATAGATTAGTTAGAAAGAAAGATAGATTAGTTAGAAAGAAAGATAGATAGATTAGTTAGAAAGAAAGAAAGATAGATTAGTCAGAAAGAAAAAAGATTGATTAGTTAGAAAGAAAGAAATATGGATAGATTAGTCGGAATGAAAAAAGAAAGATTAGTTAGAAAGAAAGAAAGATAGATAGATTAGTCAGAAAGAAAAAGATTGATTAGTTAGAAAGAAAGAAATATGGATAGATTAGTCGGAATGAAAAAAAGATTGATTAGTTAGAAAGAAAGATATTTAGATTAGTTAGCAAGAAAGATAGATTTATTAGTTAGAAAGAAAGATAGATTAGTTAGAAAGAAAAAAGATAGATTAGTTAGAAAGAAAGAAAGATAGATTAGTTAGAAAGAAAGATAGATAGATTAGTTAGAAAGAAAGAAAGATAGATTAGTCAGAAAGAATGAGATAGATTAGTTAGAAAGAAAAAAGATAGATTAGTTAGAAAGAAAGATAGATTAGTCAGAAAGATAGATTAGTAAAAAAGAAAGATAGATTAGTTAGAAAGAAAGATTTAGTAACAGATAGATAGATAGATAGATAGATAGATAGATAGATAGATAGATAGATGAGTTCATTAGTACATTTAGAATGGTAGTTTAATTGAGTCTAGGGCTTCAGGGAGTTTAGATTTGAGTTTTTGTGTTGTACACTACTGGGCCACCGTAGCATTGGCTCATTTTGAACATGTTGCAATGAAAGTCAATGGGATTTTTATGGTTTTTAATATTAATTTTTAAGAAATCTGAAAGTCAAATCAGTCTGAAAAGATATAGCACACTAAGTCAGAACAGTTTGAAGGTCTGACCCGAGTTTGGAGTTTGTAGAGTTAAAGCTCTAGGAGGAGTTAGATATAGAAATTTTTGAGTAAGAAGAATAATAATAACTAGAATGTACATTTCCAGAAGAAAATGTGAAGTGGTGCTTGCAGTGGCAAAACTCACCACTCGGTTGCTAGGGTGTGGTACATGATTGCATACGAGCCAACAAACATGTCTGTACGATGTTCTGGTGCTGAGATATGGCTTATTCATGTTGTTCAGGTGGTTGCTAGGGTGTTTTGGGTGGTTTCTAGGGTATTCTGGGTGGTTGCTAGGGCGTTGCTAGGCGGTTGCTAGGGCGTTGCTAGGGTGTTCTGGGTGGTTGCTAGGCGGTTGCTAGGGTATTCTGGGTGGTTGCTAGGTGGTTGCTAGGGTATTCTGGGTGGTTGCTAGTGCGTTGCTAGGCGCTTGCTAGAGTGTTCTGGGTGGTTTCTAGGCGGTTGCTAGGGTATTCTGGGTGGTTGCTATGGTGTTGCTAGGCGGTTGCTAGGGTATTCTGGGTGGTTGCTAGGGTGTTGCTAGGCAGTTGCTAGGCTATTCTTGGTGGTTGCTAGGGCGTTACTAGGCGGTTGCTAGGGTGTTCTGGGTGGTTGCTATGGTGTTGCTAGATGGTTGCTAGGGTATTCTGGGTGGTTGCGATGGCGTTGCTAGGCGGTTGCTAGAGTATTCTGGGTGGTTGCTAGGCGGTTGCAAGGGTGTTCTGGGTGGTTGCTAGGCGGTTGCTAGGGTATTCTGGGTGGTTGCTATGGTGTTGCTAGGCGGTTGCTAGGGTATTCTGGGTGGTTGCTAAGCGTTGCTAGGTGGTTGCTAAGGTATTCTGGGTGGTTGCTATGGTGTTACTAGGTGGTTGGTATTTGTCACAGATGGTTACTATTGGAGTTCTTAACACTTTCTTGGCATGATTTAGCACATACCTAATCGCTATTAGCATGTAGCTATTCACAGCTAGCATGTGTAGCATGTTGGAAGCCCTGTTTGCTAGCATGAGTCAAAAGAGCCAAACCACATCTCTATACAATGTTCTGATGCTGAGATATAGGTCTTGCAAAATGGTTGCTAGGGTACTCTGTTTGGTTGCTAGGGAATGGCTTGGCAGCTGCCAGTCATCAAAGTCCTAAGGTTGCTTGTCAGTATGAATGATATAAACCAACTCCCATGCCTCTGTGACATTCAGAATGGAAGATATCCCTCTATAGATTTTAGTTGCTAAGGTGCTCGACAATGGTTGCTAGGGAGGGGCTAGGAAGTGTTGAGGGGATTCATGATTGACTGTGTGCTGCCCCGAGTCAAACGGGACCACCCTTGTGTTTCTATGACACTTCTATCCGGAGATATTCTTTTGACCTCTTTCAATGGAAGTCTATGGGACTTGTTGCTAAGGTGCTCTAAATGGTTGCTAGGGTGTGGCTTAATAGCTTCACAATGATCCTGAGAGACTGATTGGTCATCTGAGAAAAATGAGCCCGTCCCCTTTGTCTCTATGACACTGTGATCCAGAGCTATGTTCAATACAAAATCCCTATGCAATGAAATGGGCCGTCCTACACCATAGTAAGTCAGTGGGGCAAATTTGAGCAGCTCCTGCCCCCCAGGGGTGCAACTTTTATCCCATTGTGAGGTATGTTCTTACAGAGCCTGCCAGCCTCTTCAAATGTGGTAAATTACAAGTTTCTGAGAAATCATTGGTCAGTGCTACGAGTCGTCAAAGTTTGTGGCAATGTTAAGTCTATGGGATTTTTTTTACCCAATGATTTGCCCCTGGGGCAAACACCGTACCCCCGATCGGTAAGAAAAGTCACAGCACACCTCTCCTCAATAATCCGCACAATTTGACGCCTCAATCAGGGGTCTGTGATGTCGGCGTGTATTTTTTAACAGATGATTACTATGGAATTTTTAAAAGGAGTTTTTATAGAGTTTTATAGTTATTTAGTATGGCACGAGGCCGCAGGCCTATCGCCCACGGTTGCTAGGGTGCTGTAACTGGTTGCTATGGTGTGGCTATGAAGATTTTAGGCCATTACTTATTGGCTGCTTGATAAAATAAATCCTCTGAGGGAGAGAGACAGCAGGGCTGTCAGGCCCTTTTCTGTGGGTGTGTGTGAAAGTGACAGTTGGGATTTGAATTTCTGAACATTCCGCAATGTTAAGTCAATGGGATTTTTTTGGCCGCTTTTTCGTCCGCTGTGCGAACATCGTACACCCGATCGCTTAGAAAAGTCATAGCACACCTCTCCTCAATGAGCCGCACGATTTGACGCCTCACTCAGGGGTCTGTGACAAAATTTGCGGGACGAGTTACGCGCCAAACTTTGTCCAGAATAATAAGAATAACTAGAATGTACATTTCCAGAAGAAAATGTGAAGAGGTGCTTGCAGTGGCAAAACTCGCCACTCGATTGCTAGGGTGTGGTACATGATTGCATACGACTCAACAAACATGTCTGTACTACGTTCTGGTGCTGAGATATGGCTTATTCAAGTTGTTTAGATGGTTGCTAGGGCGTTGCTAAGGTGTTCTGAGTGGTTGCTAGGGTATTCTGGGTGGTTGCTAGGGTATTCTGGGTGGTTGCTAGGTGGTTGCTAGGGTGTTCTGGGTGGTTGTTAGGGCATTGCTAGGCAGTTGCTAGGGTATTCTTGGTGGTTGCTAGGCGGTTGCTAGGGTGTTCTGGGTGGTTGCTTGGCGGTTGCTAGGGTATTCTGGGTGGTTGCTACGGCGTTGCTAGGCGGTTGCTAGGGTATTCTGGGTGGTTGCTAGGCGGTTGCTAGGGTATTCTGGGTGGTTGCTATGGTGTTGCTAGGCGGTTGCTAGGGTATTCTGGGTGGTTGCTAGGGCGTGCTAGGCAGTTGCTAGGGTATTCTTTGCGGTTGCTAGGGCATTGCTAGGCGGTTGCTAGGGTATTCTGGGTGGTTGCTAGTGCGTTGCTAGGCTATTCTTGGTGGTTGCTAGGGCGTTGCTAGGCGGTTGCTAGGGTGTTCTGGGTGGTTGCTATGGTGTTGCTAGGGTATTCTGGGTGGTTGCTATGGCGTTTCTAGGCGGTTGCTAGGGTATTCTGGGTGGTTGCTAGGGTGTTCTGGGTGGTTGCTATGGTGTTGCTAGGCGGTTGCTAGGGTATTCTTTGTGGTTGCTAGGCAGTTGCTAGGGAGTTCTGGGTGGTTGCTAGGCGGTTGCTAGGGTATTCTGGGAGGTTGCTATGGTGTTGCTAGGCGGTTTGCTAGGGTGTTCTGGGTGGTTGGTAGGCGGTTGCTATGGTGTTGCTAGGCGGTTGCTAGGGTATTCTGGGTGGTTGCTAGGGCGTTGCTAGGCAGTTGCAAGGGTTTTCTTGGTGGTTGCTAGGGTGTTCTGGGTGGTTGCTATGGTGTTACTAGGTGGTTGCTAGGGTATTCTGGGTGGTTGCTAGGGTGTTCTGGGTGGTTGCTAGGCAGTTGCTAGGGTATTCTTGGTGGTTGCTATGGTGTTGCTAGGCGGTTGCTAGGGTATTCTGGGTGGTTGCTAGGGCGTTGCTAGGGTGTTCTGGGTGGTTGGTAGGCGGTTGCTAAGGTATTCTGGGTGGTTGCTATGGTGTTGTTAGGCGGTTGCTAGGGTATTCTGGGTGGTTGCTAGGGCGTTGGTAGGCAGTTGCTAGGGTATTCTTTGCGGTTGCTAGGGCATTGCTAGGCGGTTGCTAGGGTATTCTGGGTGGTTGCTAGTGCGTTGCTAGGCTATTCTTGGTGGTTGCTAGGGCGTTGCTAGGCGGTTGCTAGGGTGTTCTGGGTGGTTGCTATGGTGTTGCTAGGGTATTCTGGGTGGTTGCTATGGCGTTTCTAGGCGGTTGCTAGGGTATTCTGGGTGGTTGCTAGGGTGTTCTGGGTGGTTGCTATGGTGTTGCTAGGCGGTTGGTAGGGTATTCTGGGTGGTTGCTAGGGCGTTGCTAGGCAGTTGCTAGGGAGTTCTGGGTGGTTGCTAGGCGGTTGCTAGGGTATTCTGGGTGGTTGCTATGGTGTTGCTAGGCGGTTGCTAGGGTATTCTGGGTGGTTGCTAGGCGGTTGCTAGGGTGTTCTGGGTGGTTGGTAGGCGGTTGCTATGGTGTTGCTAGGCGGTTGCTAGGGTATTCTGGGTGGTTGCTAGGGCGTTGCTAGGCAGTTGCAAGGGTATTCTTGGTGGTTGCTAGGGCGTTGCTAGGCGGTTGCTAGGGTGTTCTGGGTGGTTGCTATGGTGTTACTAGGTGGTTGCTAGGGTATTCTGGGTGGTTGCTATGGCGTTGCTAGGCAGTTGCTAGGGTATTCTATGTGGTTGCTAGGGCATTGCTAGGCGGTTGCTAGGGTATTCTGGGTGGTTGCTTGGGTATTCTGGGTGGTTGCTATGGTGTTGCTAGGCGGTTGCTAGGGTATTCTGGGTGGTTGCTAGGGCGTTGCTAGGCGGTTGCTAGGGTGTTCTGGGTGGTTGCTAGGCGGTTGCTAGGGTGTTCTGGGTGGTTGCTAGGTGGTTGCTAAGGTATTCTGGGTGGTTGCTATGGTGTTACTGGGTGGTTGGTATTTGTCACAGATGATTACTATTGAAGTTCTTAACACTTTCTTGGCATGATTTAGCACTTACCTAATCGCTATTAGCATGTAGCTATTCACAGCTAGCATGTGTAGCATGTTGGAAGCCCTGTTTGCTAGCATGAGTCAAAAGAGCCAAACCACATCTCTATACGATGTTCTGATGCAGAGATAAAGGTCTTGCAAAATGGTTGCTAGGGCACTCTGTTTGGTTGCTAGGGAATGGCTTGGCAGCTGCCAGTCATCAAAGTCCAAAGGTTGCTTGTCAGTATGAATGATATAAACCAACTCCCATGCCTCTGTGACATTCAGAATGGAAGATATCCCTCTATAGATTTTAGTTGCTAAGGGGTGCAACTTTTACCCCATTGTGAGGTATGTTCTTACAGAGCCTGCCAGCCTCTTCAAATGTGGTAAATTACAAGTTTCTGAGAAATCATTGGTCAGTGCTACGAGTCGTCAAAGTTTGTGGCAATGTTAAGTCTGTGGGATTTTTTTTACCCAATGATTTGCCCCTGGGGCAAACACCGTACCCCCGATCGGTAAGAAAAGTCACAGCACACCTCTCCTCAATAATCCGCACAATTTGACGCCTCAATCAGGGGTCTGTGATGTCGGCGTGTATTTTTTAACAGATGATTACTATGCAGTTTTTAAAAGGAGTTTTTATAGAGTTTTTATAGAGTTATTTAGTATCGCCCACGGTTGCTAGGGTGCTGTAACTGGTTGCTATGGTGTGGCTATTAAGATTTTAGGTCATTACTTATTGGCTGCTTGATAAAATAAATCCTCTGAGGGAGAGAGACAGCAGGGCTGTCAGGCCCTTTTCTGTGGGTGTGTGTGAAAGTGACAGTTGGGATTTGAATTTCTGAACATTCCGCAATGTTAAGTCAATGGGATTTTTTTGGCCGCTTTTTCGTCCGCTGTGCGAACATCGTACACCCGATCGCTTAGAAAAGTCAGAGCACACCTCTCCTCAATGGGCCGGTCGATTTGACGCCTCACTCAGAGGTCTGTGATAAACGGTGTGGGACGAGTTACGCGCCAAACTTTGTGTGGAATAATTTTTGCAAGATAACACTAGTGTTGCCTTGCCTTTGGCAAGCACCACTAACTAGAATGTACATTTCCGGAAGAAAATGTGAAGTGGTGCTTGCAGTGGCAATACTCGCCACTCGGTTGCTAGGGTGTGGTACATGATTGCATACGAGCCAACAAACATGTCTGTACTATGTTCTGGTGCTGAGATATGGCTTATTCATGTTGTTCAGGTGGTTGCTAGGGCGTTGCTAAGGTGTTTTGAGTGGTTGCTAGGGTGTTTTGGGTGGTTGCTAGGGTATTCTGGGTGGTTGCTAGGGTGTTCTGGTTGGTTGCTAGGGTATTTTAGGTGGTTGCTAGGGCATTGCTAGAGTGATCTGGGTGGTTGCTAGGTGGTTGCTAGGGTGTTCTGGGTGGTTGCTATGGTGTTGCTAGGAGGTTGCTAGGGTATTCTGGGTGGTTGCTAGGGTGTTCTGGGTGGTTGCTAGGCGGTTGCTAGGGTATTCTGGGTGGTTGCTATGGCGTTGCTAGGCGGTTGCTAGGGTGTTCTGGGTGGTTGCTAGGCGGTTGCTAGGGTATTCTGGGTGGTTGCTATGTTGTTGCTAGGTGGTTGCTAGGGTATTCTGGGTGGTTGCTAGGGCGTTGCTAAGCGGTTGCTAGTTTGTTCTGGGTGGTTGCTAGGCGGTTGCTAGGGTATTCTGGGTGGTTGCTATGGTGTTGCTAGGCGGTTGCTAGGGTATTCTGGGTGGTTGCTAGGCAGTTGCTAGGGTATTCTTGGTGGTTGCTAGGCGGTTGCTAGGGTGTTCTGGGTGGTTGCTATGGTGTTGCTAGGTGGTTGCTAGGGTATTCTGGGTGGTTGCTCTGGTGTTGCTAGGCGGTTGCTAGGGTATTCTGGGCGGTTGCTAGGCGGTTGCTAGGGTGTTCTGGGTGGTTGCTAGGACGTTGCTAGGGTATTCTGGGTGGTTGCTAGGACGTTGCTAGGTGGTTGCTAAGGTATTCTGGGTGGTTGCTATGGTGTAAATAGGTGGTTGGTAGTTGTCACAGATGGTTACTATTGGAGTTCTTAACTCTTTCTTGGCATGATTTAGCACTACCTAATCGCTATTAGCATGTAGCTATTCACAGCTAGCATGTGTAGCATGTTGGAAGCCCTGTTTGCTAGCATGAGTCAAAAGAGCCAAACCACATCTCTATACGATGTTCTGATGCAGAGATATAGGTCTTGCAAAATGGTTGCTAGGTTACTCTGTTTGGTTGCTAGGGAATGGCTTGGCAGCTGCCAGTCATCAAAGTCCAAAGGTTGCTTGTCAGTATGAATGATATAAACCAACTCCCATGCCTCTGTGACATTCAGAATGGAAGATATCCCTCTATAGATTTTAGTTGCTAAGGTGCTCGACAATGGTTGCTAGGGAGGGGCTAGGAAGTGTTGAGGGGATTCATGATTGGCTGTGTGCTGCCCCGAGTCAAACGAGACCACCCTTGTGTTTCTATGACACTTCTATCCGGAGATATTCTTTTGACCTCTTTCAATGGAAGTCTATGGGACTTGTTGCTAAGGTGCTCTAAATGGTTGCTAGGGCGTGGCTTAATAGCTTTACAATGATCCTGAGAGACTGATTGGTCATCTGAGAAAAATTAGCCCGTCCCCTTGTCTCTGACACTGTGATCTAGAGCTATGTTCAATACAAAATCCCTATGCAATTTACCATAGTAGGAAAAGCATGTGTGTTTCATGGGCCGTCCTACACCATAGTAAGTCAATGGGGCAACTTTGGGCAGCTCCTGCCCCCCAGGGGTGCAACTTTTACCCCATTGTAAGGTATGTTCTTACAGAGCCTGTCAGCCTCTTCAAATGTGGTAAATCACACGTCTCTGCGAAATTCTCGCTC
This sequence comes from Gila orcuttii, assembly GCA_026230005.1. Taxonomy (NCBI): domain Eukaryota; kingdom Metazoa; phylum Chordata; class Actinopteri; order Cypriniformes; family Leuciscidae; genus Gila; species Gila orcuttii. The sequence goes on from JAPDVR010000009.1 coordinate 18,542,898, forward strand.
TGAGCTATGATACGTCAAAGTTCGGCGCAATGTTAAGTCTATGGGATTTTTTGCCCAATTTTTTGCCCCTGGGGCGAACATCGTACCCCCGATCGCTTATAAAAGTCATAGCACACCATTCCCGAATAATCCGCACGATTTGACGCCTCACTCAGGGGTCTGTGGCAAACTTTGCGGGAGGAGTTACGCGCCAAACTTTTGTGTGGAATAAGAATAATAATAATTAAAGCTGCAAGCAGCATTTAGCGGTGTTCAAGCAGTTAAGGCATTTAAGATTTTTAACCACACAAGCATCAAAAGACATTACGTTTTATGTAGCAAGCATTTAACCACTGATATCATAGATGGAATAGACCATGTTTTAGCATGATTTACCATGATATACCACATTTTAGTGTGATTTTTCATGATTTACCATGTTCCAGTATGATTTACCATGAATCTAGCATGATTTACCATGATTTACCAAGTTCTAGTATGATTTACTACGTTCTAGGATGATTTACCATAGAGCAGTGGTTCCCAAACCTGTCCTGAAGGACCCATTTTCTCTGTCTCTCTAATCAATCACACCTGATTCAACTCATCAGCTCAATAACCTATGTGATTATGAGCTGATGAGTTGAATCAGGTGTGTTTGATTAGGGTTCCCAACACTGCCATAGAGTACCGTGATTCTAGCATGATTTACCATAGTTTATCATGATTTACCACATTGCTAGCATTGATGTGAAGTGTCAGTACAAATGAAGTGATAAACTCTGACAAAATATGATTGTGTTATAATAGTAATTGTTATACAAGTGATTTTATAGTGTCTAAATATGAATGCACCTGTTAAAAGACTTCATTAATAAGTAGAATAAGCCAATAAGTGGTCTTCTACTGCCCTCTGCTGGCCACTTTCATTTTGACAGTTTTTCCATTTTAACTCCTTTATGCAAGCTTACACACACACACACACACACACACACACACACACACACACACACACACAAAATCATTATGAAAATATATTTGAATGTTATTTCATACATGTCTTTGCAAACTATTAATCAGATTATTCAGAATTTATTCAGAAACATAGGACTACACACACATTCTGTTGTAGATACAGAGATTTGAACTATGTCTCATTCAGGATTCACATTTGTCAATGTGACAGAATTGTCAATAGTGATACTTCAATAGATGAAATTAGACTTAATGTGATTGTAAATGTTAAAATAGTAATTTTATAAAGTCTAAATAGTAATTTTGTCACACTACTCAAGTATAATTCATATTTTAAACAGCAGGGGGCAGTAAAATACTACTTATTGGCTTAATATGCCATTATATTCATTTAATTTTCCCATTTTTAACTGTTATAGAGGCAAATCTTGTCCGATCTGTCTGAAATTTTTCATGATTGTTTGGAGTCATATGGCACATGTTCTGACTTGTTTTTAAGAAGATCTGAGCATTCATTGAAGAGATATAAGCTTTTGGGGACACTAGGTCATGGCTACATTGTGAAGTGACCCTATTATAGCCATCCAAATGAAGTTGTTCAACTTTTTCTGATAATTATTGATCTAGAGAGTCCAGAGAATTGTACTGCACTGGTTTTGAACATTATGATATGAACATTACATGATAATAAATGCAAAACACCATTTACAGCAAATACAGGCAATTTACCATAGGAAATACATTGTTTAAAAGCTTTTTAACAATTATAGCGCCACCTATGGTCCGATCTCCATAAAATTTGGCATGCTTTTTAAGGATGTTATGTCACATATGCTCACCAATTTTTGTGAAGTTCTGAGTTTTCGTATACGATTTATAGGCTTTTGACTATATTTTGCCACGCCCATTTTATAAATGACCCTGTTATAGCCAACCAAATGCCATATTTCAACTTTTTTTGATAATTATTGATCTAGAGAGTCCAGAGAATTGTCCTAGACTGGTCTGGTTCCGATCGGGCGAAAATCCTAGGACTAGTTTGCAAAAGTAGGTTTTAAACATATTTGTGAATATTTAATGAACGATTTGATTGACAGCAATGGTTCTAGAGGCAAAGTTGTTCAGCATGAGGAGATCTATCAAATGATATGCATTTTGTGGGGATGTGTGCCACACCACGTGATTACAGAGCCGTAAAACTCGTTAGCGCCAACTAGTGGCCGATTTCTTTCAAAACTCTTACAGACCTCTTGGGCCATGAGTCGAACATGCCCATCGAGTTTCGTTCCGATCGGCCTCCGTTAACCTCGTCTCACAGGTGCTCAAACTTCATTGGCCGATGGCGGCCATGTTTTTTGAGATAAGCCAATGTCCTTTTATACATACATGGGGCCTTGGACCAAGACACTGCATACCAATTTTCAAGTCAATCGGACCAACGGTCAGGTGGTCATAGCCCTATTTAAGTTTTTTTAATGTTATAGCGCCACCTAGTGCCCAATCGTCGCGATTTTTTTACTGTGACCTCAGAATGAACTTATTCACATGTGTACCGAGTTTGGTGAAGCTATCTCATTTACTTCTTGAGTTATAGCCATTTTAGTAAAATAGGCTCCGCCCACAACGTTCATTTTGCGCCCCCTAGCGACCGTGAATCAAAATTTCAACTTTTTTTCGATAATTATTGATATTCAGACTCCAGAGAACATTTTGGCACTGGTTTGGTTCCGATCGGGCGAAAAACCAGGGACTAGTTCGCAAAAGTAGTTTTTCGACAAAATTCAAAATGGCGGAAAATCTATCATGGCGGAAATGAAATCGGAGATATACGTTTTTTACTTCAGGTTTCCAGCTTTCCAGAGATATAAGACACTTGAGTCTACGACATACGGTCTAGGAGTTATGAGCAGTTTTGCGCAATTGGTTGCTATAGCGCCACCTATGGGCCAATCGGGCTCATAATTTGATAACCTCTCCTCGATTTTTGTACTACCATCTGACAAAGTTTCAAGTCTCTAGCACTTACGGTTTGGTCTGCACGATGCGTTTTAGCGGAGAATAATAATAATAAAAATCAGTACAAATACAATAGGTTTTCAGCACTTCGTGCTTGAACACCTAATAAGTATACAGAAGAACACTAGTGTTGCTTTGCCTATGGCAAGCACCACTAGCTAGAACGTACATTTCCAGAAGAAAATGTGAAGTGGTGCTTGCAGTGGCAAATCTCGCTACTCGGTTGCTAGGGTGTGGTACATGATTGCATACGAGCCAACAAACATGTCTGTACGATGTTCTGGTGCTGAGATATGGCTTATTCATGCTGTTCAGGTGGCTGCTAGGGTGTTCTGTTGGTTGCTAGGGTAATTCTGGGTGGTTGCTAGGGCGTTGCTAGGGTGTTCTGGGTGGTTGCTAGGGTGTTCTGGGTGGTTGCTATGGTGTTGCTGGGCGGTTGCTAGGGTATTCTGGGTGGTTGCTAGGGCATTGCTAGGCAGTTGCTAGGGCGTTGCTAGGCGGTTGCTAGGGTGTTCTGGGTTGTTGCTATGGTGTTGCTAGGTGGTTGCTAGGGTATTCTGGGTGGTTGCTATGGCGTTGCTAGGCGGTTGCTAGGGTATTCTGGGTGGTTGCTAGGCGGTTGCTAGGGTGTTCTGGGTGGTTGCTATGGTGTTGCTAGGTGGTTGCTAGGGTATTCTGGGTGGTTGCTATGGTGTTGCTAAGCGGTTGCCAGGGTATTCTGGGTGGTTGATAAGCTGTTGTTAGGTGGTTGCTAGGGTGTTCTGGGTGGTTGCTATGGTGTTGCTAGGCGGTTGCTAAGGTGTTCTAGGTGGTTGCTAGGGTATTCTGGGTGTTGCTAGGCGGTTGCTAGGGTGTTCTGGGTGGTTGCTAGGGTGATGCCAGGTGATTGCTAGGGTGTTCTGGGTGGTTGCTAGGGTGTTGCTAGGTGGTTGCTAGGGTGTTCTGTGTGGTTGCTAGGGTGTTGCTAGGCAGTTGCTAGGGTGTTCTAAGTGGTTGCTAGGGTGTTGCTAGGGTATTCAGGGTGGTTGCTAGGGTGTTGCTAGGCGGTTGCTAGGGTATTCTGGGTGGTTGCTAGGGTGTTGCTAGGCGGTTGCTAGGGTGTTCTGGGTGGTTGCTAGGGTGTTGCTAGGCAGTTGCTAGGGTGTTCTGGGTGGTTGCTATGGTGTTGCTAGGTGGTTGTTAGGGTGTTTTGGGTGGTTGCTAGGGTGTTTCAGGTGGTGCTATGGTATTCTGGATGGTTGCTATGGTGTTACTAGGTGGTTGGTAGTGTTCACATTTGGTTACTATAGAGTTTTTATAATGTTCATGGCATGATTTAGCATTTAGCTAATCAAAATTAGCATGTAGCTATTCACAGCTAGCATGTTTAGCATGTTGAAAGTCCTGTGTGCTAGCATGAGTCAAAAGACCCAACCCCCATCGTGATACAATGTTCTGATGCTGAGATATAGCTGTTACAAAATGGTTGCTAGGGTACTCTGTTTGGTTGCTAGGGAGTGGCTTGGCAGCTGCCAATCATGAAACTCCAAAGGCTGCTTGTCAGTATGAATGATATAAACCAACTCCCATGCCTCTGTGACATTCAGAATGGAAGATATCCCTCTATAGATTTTAGTTGCTAAGGTGCTCGACAATGGTTGCTAGGGAGGGGCTAGGAAGTGTTGAGGGGATTCATGATTGGCTGTGTGCTGCCCCGAGTCAAACGGGACCACCCTTGTGTTTCTATGACACTTCTATCCGGAGATATTTTTTTGACCTCTTTCAATGGAAGTCTATGGGACTTGTTGCTAAGGTGCTCTAAATGGTTGCTAGGGCGTGGCTTAATAGCTTCACAATGATCCTGAGAGACTGATTGGTCATCTGAGAAAAATGAGCCTGTCCCCTTGTCTCTATGACACTGTGATCCAGAGCTATGTTCAATACAAAATCCCTATGCAATGTGTAGGACGGCCCATTTCATGGGCCGTCCTACACCATAGTAAGTCAATGGGGCAAATTTGAGCAGCTCCTGCCCCCCAGGGGTGCAACTTTTACCGCATTGTGAGGTATGTTCTTACAGAGCCTGCCAGCCTCTTCAAATGTGGTAAATTACAAGTTTCTGAGAAATCATTGGTCAGTGCTACGAGTCGTCAAAGTTTGTGGCAATGTTAAGTCTATGGGATTTTTTTTACCCCATGATTTGCCCCTGGAGCAAACACCGTACCCCAGATCGGTAAGAAAAGTCACAGCACACCTCTCCTCAATAATCCGCACAATTTGACGCCTCAATCAGGGGTCTGTGATGTCGGCGTGTATTTTTTAACAGATGATTACTATGGAGTTTTTATAGAGTTTTTATAGAGTTATTTAGTATCACCCACGGTTGCTAGGGTGCTGTAACTGGTTGCTATGGTGTGGCTATGAAGATTTTAGGCCATTACTTATTGGCTGCTTGATAAAATAAATCCTCTGAGGGAGAGAGACAGCAGGGCTGTCAGGCCCTTTTCTGTGGGTGTGTGTGAAAGTGACAGTTGGGATTTGAATTTCTGAACATTCCGCAATGTTAAGTCAATGGGATTTTTTTGGCCGCTTTTTCGTCCACTCTGCGAACATCGTACACCCGATCGCTTAGAAAAGTCATAGCACACCTCTCCTCAATGAGCCGCACGATTTGACGCCTCACTCAGGGGTCTGTGATAAACGGTGCGGGACGAGTTACGCGCCAAACTTTGTGTGGAATAATTTTTGCAAGATAACACTAGTGTTGCCTTGCCTTTGGCAAGCACCACTAATAATAAGTATGGAGAAGAACAATAGTGTTGCTTTGCAAGCACCACTAATAAGTATACACAATAACAATAGTGATGCCTTGCTTTCAGCAAGCACCACTAATAATAATAATAATAAGTATACAGAAGAACACTAGTGTTGCTTTGCCTATGGCAAGCACCACTAATAATAATAAGTTTAAATAGGATTTCAGTAAGTTGGCTTTCACAAGCCAACTTAATTACAATATGTTTGAAAAGGAGCGCGATGAAGCAGAAGCTTAACTAATCAGTAAGTAATATTGAATTTAGGACTAAGATAGTTGGGTAATCAGTAATTAGCTTTGGCATCATTACGAACTAATAGGTAATTATGACAAATTATAAAATAATTACTAATTACTAATCACAACATTATCATGTCTGAGACGAATTTTAGAAGTCATATCTCAAGTCGTCATTTTTACTCTGGATAAAGTCTTAAAATGCATCACTAATTACTGAAGTGTTACCTAGTCACTATGCAGGAACTACTAGTGATCTGGACCATTATTTTAGTGCGAAAAATGTTTTTCGCTTTAAAAAAATGGTCCAGATCACTAGTATGAACTATCTCCTAAATTTGATAATAATTCATAATAATTCATTACATTTATATAGCACTTTTCTCGGCACTCAAAGCGCTTAACATAGAAGTGGGAATCTCCTCAACCACCACCAATGTGCAGCATCACCTGGATGATGCGACGGCAGCCATAGTGCGCCAGAACGCCCACCACACACCAGCTGATATTACTTGCTGATTAGTAGTTAAGCATGTTTCTATATTACTTAATAGTACTAGCTGAAGTATTAATATAGTACTTCTCATTAGTCCTGCATTACTTCCTGCATAGTTACTTATTAATGACGGACCATTATTCTAATGTAGTGTTGAGCCCTGTTTTATTATATTATTTTCAATGTAGGTTTGTATTCAGCACTCACAACCGAAAAGGTAAATGACAAAAATGTGAATTGTGAAAAATCACTCTACCCGATTTCATGTGTTTTTTCTATATTTAAATTATTAAATGCATTGCTTGTAAAGTGTCATATTATTCTACACTTGACAATGAAGTGATGTTTATGTGTATGACTTCACAGGTTTGATGACATTTTCTACAGGAAGAAGGAACCTGCTGTAAAGTTTCTGCTGAATCTCTTTGTTTCAGCATCAGAGTGTGATGCAAATAAACGAAATATAGAAAATTACACTGATCTGTTAATAGCTGTGTGCAGCTACAGATCTTTCCCCTGCAGTGACAATTGCACTAACCGTCACCCCGATCAGTGTGATTTCCTGCTGGATCTGTGTTCACATGTGAAGGACTATGAGACTGAAACAGGCAGGAGTGTCCTTCCAGCATTACAGCCAGTTTATCAATCAGTGTCTGCAGTCTGGAGAATAAACCTCTCAGAGAGAAAGAGCTCCATCCTCCTAGAAGTGCTGAAACTGCAAACAGAGAAGAAACCAGTAGAGCTGATAGACTGTACAGATGAAGAGAGTGAAGTGAGGGGATTCCTCCAGTGTCTGCCCTACATCTCACAGCTCAGGTGAGAGTTTTATAGGGAACAGACCAACCATGCTTGATTATTGTACTCAGTCAGTGCTCACTATAGAATGAATTTATATGTGTATGTTGGGTAGACAATATAAATGTGATCGTGAACCAGAATTAAAAAGACTGAATTGAAGTGTGGTTTTGCCGACACCACAGCGGCCGGATGCATAAACTTCTTAGATTCTTACAAGTTAGTCATCTCATATTTTTCTTCTTCAAGGCTGATAATAAGTGTTTAAAACCAGTTACATTAAAAGGTATATCAACTCTTCATATCAACTCAATATGTGTATTCAGTGCTCACAATAAAATTAATTAAATGAATGTTTATGTTGGGCAGACAATTTTTATGTGAACGTGAATAGGGATGTCCCGATACCACTTTTTCACTTCCGATACCGCAGCTTTGGCTATTTGCAATACCGATATTAATCCGATATTTTTTTTTATTCTATTTTATTCTTGAACTAATACTAGGCCTAATAAAATATATGGAAGCACTTTGCTCAATTAGCAACCTAAAAACATCTCACTCAAATGAAGAACAAATACTTCTCCAGTATATAGTCCACAACAACAGTTGATTATGAAAGACTGCCACCCTTTATTCAAACACTACAAAAAAAAAAAATACAGGCAGGCAGGCTTCAATAGGCTACTTAAAGCTACCAACAGGTTTAAAGTTAATCATTAACAAGCTTTAAAATTACCCATTGTTCCGTGTACTTTTGCGTCCATTCCTTTTTCCTTTTTAACCCGTAAAACGAAAAATTAACGGTTGTTGTATTTTTAAAACGCAAAGTTGAACACCAACATTTAATTTGAACTGTATGCACACCAAAAGCTGCGCAAAAAAAATATTGACGTAAGTTATATATAAATAAGTTATTTTCTGTATGACCAGAAATGATAGAGTATTTTAAGTTGTTTCCACTGTTGAAAGAAAAACGGAAGTGTTCGCGCCCGCGCTCCGTGCCATGCAGTGCGCGCTCCACACTCTGCACAAACCCTTGCTTGGATATGCGTCAAAATCCTGTGTAGCATACAGTTTACAGCATACGGTTTATAAACTGAGGAGACAGATTGCAAAACCGTGTTTATAGTACACCGAAGGTAGTGGGATGGAGTGTCTGTTGTGAGTTTAGGGGGCACGTTCGCCAGAGATGTGTGTGTGTGCGTGCGTGAGTGAGTGAGACAGACTGCCTGCTGAACAGAGGGTCGCCGAAAGAAGGATCTGAAGTGCCGGTGTTTCGGCTACAAAAAACCGCCGAACTGATCCGAAACCAGCCCAATTTTTATCCACCCGCCCAAACCCATTTTTTGCCTGCAAAATAGATTGCAAAACCGCCCAATATGCGCCGCTTAATTGGATGTCGCAGCAAGGGAAATGCTAAATTCAAGCATTGTTGGATAGGTATCGGATCATATTTTTTCTCCCCTCCGATCTCCGATCTAGCGTTCTGGGCCAGTATCGGCACGATACCGATGCTGTGGATCGGATCGGGACATCCCTAAACGTGAACTAGCCCTCTGGTGCTCCTCATAAGTCACACTTGTTATCTTCAAGTGACCGGACGCCTGAAAAAGAAACTTCTTCCACCCTAGTAAAACCAATGTAATATATTTTTGTTCAATAATATTTTTTCTTTTGTATTTTGAGATGATTTGATGGTACTTATTAATATTTATGCAATAATTATGGTTAATTTTTGCCATTGAAAATATATATTTTTTTAATTCCATTTTTTCTTTTTTTTTATTAATGCAGTATTTCATTTTAATATAGAGACTTTTTATTATTATTATTTATTTTTATATAGAGAGAGAGACTAGGCCTTTTAAATCCAATTTTTGAAGTCAGATTAGCGCCATCTGTTGATAGAAAATAAAATATTATTTCATGGTGTTACCACTAGATTCCTGTATAGCTCTCTATGGAGAGGCTTGTGAATTCTCTAGTAGTTTTTGGACAAAATTGCTTACTTTTAAGATGTGGATTTGAATGTATTTTTTTTTAAATTCTCAAATACTTTTTGTCAAGGTTTATAAAAAAAAATAAAAAAATTAATTTTGATGTGGTGTACACGTTTTTGCATTATTATTACTACAGTCAAACCTGAATACAGAGAAAGCATTTTGTTACACATAACATTAAAATTCAATAAAAAATTTACAAAAATAAACAGGAATGCTTTATCACAGTTTAATCCATCTGGATCTGATCTCATATCAACCTCTTATTTCAGTCTTCTGACTCATTTTTGCTGTATGGTAATAGCCCTACGTGTGTGTGTGTGTGTGTGTGTGTGTGTGTGTGTGTGTGTGTGTGTGTGTGTGTGTGTGTGTGTGTGTGTGTGTGTGTAGAGATTTGTAGACTTTTTTTTGTGTTTTTGTCGATTTCCCATTCATTTCCTATGGTCGGTCATTTTTTACGACCACTTAGCCTGCTCGAATCATGCCCTCAATATGTGTGTGTGTGTTCACATTCCAAATGCCATAAAAGTCACCAAGTTTTGTACTATTCCGATGAAGCTGTTATTTTTAAAAATTCAAAGCATCCGAGGGCTAGAATTGAAAACAGTGAATTGAAGTGTGGTCTTGTCGACGCTATTTTAACATTTTAAAGGACTAATAATAGTTTGTACGTGTAAACGTGATTACTGATGTGACGTAATACAGGACAAAACAGCACTTGACTTTAATGGAGCTCTAGATTTAGTGTTTACTGTCAAATCAGAAAACAAACCGTGTAGAAACTGTCTCTCTGACGCATGTTTATCTTCATATCAACTCAATATGTGTCAATTACATGTACTTGAAATGAAAGATTTGAGGAAATTAAGTTACTCAAAATTTTAATTGTATTTAGATTCCAAAATATAGAAGCTATACAAAAATACTTATTGTACTAAATTCAATTTAGGATTATATTTTCACTTTTATTCAATATTTTATATTCTCCTACACTGGACAATAAAGTGCTAATTATGTGTGTCTCCACAGATTTTCTGCCATTACCTACATGGAGAGAGAAACTGCTGTAAAGTTTCTGCTGAATCTGTTTGTTTCAGCATCAGAGTTTGATGCAAATACAGAAGAAAATTACACTGAACTATTAACATCTGTGTGCAGCTACACATCTTTCCCCTGTTATGAGAATTATTATAAAGAAACTAAGTATCAGATTCATCAGTGTGATTTCCTGCTGGATCTGTGTTCACATGTGAAGGACTATGAGACTCAAACAGGCAGGAGTGTCCTTCCAGCATTACAGCCAGTTTATCAATCAGTGTCTGCAGTCTGGAGAATAAACCTCTCAGAGAGAAAGAGCTCCATCCTCCTAGAAGTGCTGAAACTGCAAACAGAGAAGAAACCAGTAGAGCTGAGAGACTGTACAGATGAAGAGAGTGAAGTGAGGGGATTCCTCCAGTGTCTGCCCTACATCTCACAGCTCAGGTGAGAGTTTTATAGGGAACAGACCAACCATGCTTGATTATTGTATTCAGTCAGTGCTCACTATAGAATGAATGTATATGTGTATGTTGGGTAGACAATATAAATGTGATCGTGAACCAGAATTAAAAAGACTGAATTGAAGTGTGGTTTTGCCGACACCACAGCGGCCGGATGCATAAACTTCTTAGATTCTTACAAGTTAGTCATCTCATATTTTTCTTCTTCAAGGCTGATAATAAGTGTTTAAAACCAGTTACATTAAAAGGTATATCAACTCTTCATATCAACTCAATATGTGTATTCAGTGCTCACAATAAAATTAATGAAATGAATGTTTATGTTGGGCAGACAATTTTTATGTGAACGTGAACTAGCCCTCTGGTGCTCCTCATAAGTCACACTTGTTAGTGACCGGACGCCTGAAAAAGAAACTTCTTCCACCCTAGTAAAACCAATGTAATATATTTTTGTTCAATAATATTTTTTCTTTTGTATTTTGAGATGATTTGATGGTACTTATTAATATTTATGCAATAATTATGGTTAATTTTTGCCATTGAAAATATATATTTTTTTAATTCCATTTTTTCTTTTTTTTTATTAATGCAGTATTTCATTTTAATATAGAGACTTTTTATTATTATTATTTATTTTTATATAGAGAGAGAGACTAGGCCTTTTAAATCCAATTTTTGAAGTCAGATTAGCGCCATCTGTTGATAGAAAATAAAATATTATTTCATGGTGTTACCACTAGATTCCTGTATAGCTCTCTATGGAGAGGCTTGTGAATTCTCTAGTAGTTTTTGGACAAAATTGCTTACTTTTAAGATGTGGATTTGAATGTATTTTTTTTTAAATTCTCAAATACTTTTTGTCAAGGTTTATAAAAAAAAATAAAAAAATTAATTTTGATGTGGTGTACACGTTTTTGCATTATTATTACTACAGTCAAACCTGAATACAGAGAAAGCATTTTGTTACACATAACATTAAAATTCAATAAAAAATTTACAAAAATAAACAGGAATGCTTTATCACAGTTTAATCCATCTGGATCTGATCTCATATCAACCTCTTATTTCAGTCTTCTGACTCATTTTTGCTGTATGGTAATAGCCCTACGTGTGTGTGTGTGTGTGTGTGTGTGTGTGTGTGTGTGTGTGTGTGTGTGTGTGTGTGTGTGTGTGTAGAGATTTGTAGACTTTTTTTGTGTTTTTGTCGATTTCCCATTCATTTCCTATGGTCGGTCATTTTTTACGACCACTTAGCCTGCTCGAATCATGCCCTCAATATGTGTGTGTGTGTTCACATTCCAAATGCCATAAAAGTCACCAAGTTTTGTACTATTCCGATGAAGCTTATATTTTTAAAAATTCAAAGCATCCGAGGGCTAGAATTGAAAACAGTGAATTGAAGTGTGGTCTTGTCGACGCTATTTTAACATTTTAAAGGACTAATAATAGTTTGTACGTGTAAACGTGATTACTGATGTGACGTAATACAGGACAAAACAGCACTTGACTTTAATGGAGCTCTAGATTTAGTGTTTACTGTCAAATCAGAAAACAAACCGTGTAGAAACTGTCAATCTGACGCATGTTTATCTTCATATCAACTCAATATGTGTCAATTACATGTACTTGAAATGAAAGATTTGAGGAAATTAAGTTACTCAAAATTTTAATTGTATTTAGATTCCAAAATATAGAAGCTATACAAAAATACTTATTTTACTAAATTCAATTTAGGATTATATTTTCACTTTTATTCATTATTTTATATTCTCCTTCACTGGACAATAAAGTGATAATTATGTGTGTCTCCACAGATTTTCTGCCATTACCTACATGGAGAGAGAAACTGCTGTAAAGTTTCTGCTGAATCTGTTTGTTTCAGCATCAGAGTTTGATGCAAATACAGAAGAAAATTACACTGAACTATTAACATCTGTGTGCAGCTACACATCTTTCCCCTGTTATGAGAATTATTATAAAGAAACTAAGTATCAGATTCATCAGTGTGATTTCCTGCTGGATCTGTGTTCACATGTGAAGGACTATGAGACTCAAACAGGCAGGAGTGTCCTTCCAGCATTACAGCCAGTTTATCAATCAGTGTCTGCAGTCTGGAGAATAAACCTCTCAGAGAGAAAGAGCTCCATCCTCCTAGAAGTGCTGAAACTGCAAACAGAGAAGAAACCAGTAGAGCTGAGAGACTGTACAGATGAAGAGAGTGAAGTGAGGGGATTCCTCCAGTGTCTGCCCTACATCTCACAGCTCAGGTGAGAGTTTTATAGGGAACAGACCAACCATGCTTGATTATTGTGTTTAGTGCTCAAAATAAAATGAATGAATTCAATGTATATGTTGGGTTGACAATATAAATGTGATCGTGAACCAGAATTAAAAAGACTGAATTGAAGTGTGGTTTTGCCGACACCACAGCGGCCGGATGCATAAACTTCTTAGATTCTTACAAGTTAGTCATCTCATATTTTTCTTCTTCAAGGCTGATAATAAGTGTTTAAAACCAGTTACATTAAAAGGTATATCAACTCTTCATATCAACTCAATATGTGTATTCAGTGCTCACAATAAAATTAATGAAATGAATGTTTATGTTGGGCAGACAATTTTTATGTGAACGTGAACTAGCCCTCTGGTGCTCCTCATAAGTCACACTTGTTAGTGACCGGACGCCTGAAAAAGAAACTTCTTCCACCCTAGTAAAACCAATGTAATATATTTTTGTTCAATAATATTTTTTCTTTTGTATTTTGAGATGATTTGATGGTACTTATTAATATTTATGCAATAATTATGGTTAATTTTTGCCATTGAAAATATATATTTTTTTAATTCCATTTTTTCTTTTTTTTTTATTAATGCAGTATTTCATTTTAATATAGAGACTTTTTATTATTATTATTTATTTTTATATAGAGAGAGAGACTAGGCCTTTTAAATCCAATTTTTGAAGTCAGATTAGCGCCATCTGTTGATAGAAAATAAAATATTATTTCATGGTGTTACCACTAGATTCCTGTATAGCTCTCTATGGAGAGGCTTGTGAATTCTCTAGTAGTTTTTGGACAAAATTGCTTACTTTTAAGATGTGGATTTGAATGTATTTTTTTAGAAATTCTCAAATAATACTTTTTGTCAAGGTTTATAAAAAAAATTAAAAAATTAATTTTGATGTGGTGTACACGTTTTTGCATTATTATTACTACAGTCAAACCTGAATACAGAGAAAGCATTTTGTTACACATAACATTAAAATTCAATAAAACATTTACAAAAATAAACAGGAATGCTTTATCACAGTTTAATCCATCTGGATCTGATCTCATATCAACCTCTTATTTCAGTCTTCTGACTCATTTTTGCTGTATGGTAATAGCCCTACGTGTGTGTGTGTGTGTGTGTGTGTGTGTGTAGAGATTTGTAGACTTTTTTTTGTGTTTTTGTCGATTTCCCATTCATTTCCTATGGTCGGTCATTTTTTACGACCACTTAGCCTGCTCGAATCATGCCCTCAATATGTGTGTGTGTGTTCACATTCCAAATGCCATAAAAGTCACCAAGTTTTGTACTATTCCGATGAAGCTTATATTTTTAAAAATTCAAAGCATCCGAGGGCTAGAATTGAAAACAGTGAATTGAAGTGTGGTCTTGTCGACGCTATTTTAACATTTTAAAGGACTAATAATAGTTTGTACGTGTAAACGTGATTACTGATGTGACGTAATACAGGACAAAACAGCACTTGACTTTAATGGAGCTCTAGATTTAGTGTTTACTGTCAAATCAGAAAACAAACCGTGTAGAAACTGTCTCTCTGACGCATGTTTATCTTCATATCAACTCAATATGTGTCAATTACATGTACTTGAAATTAAAATTTTGAGTAACTTAATTTCCTCAAATCTTTCATTGTATTTAGATTCCACAATATAGAAGCTATACAAAAATACTTATTTTACTAAATTCAATTTAGGATTATATTTTCACTTTTATTCATTATTTTATATTCTCCTTCACTGGACAATAAAGTGATAATTATGTGTGTCTCCACAGATTTTCTGCCATTACCTACATGGAGAGAGAAACTGCTGTAAAGTTTCTGCTGAATCTGTTTGTTTCAGCATCAGAGTTTGATGCAAATACAGAAGAAAATTACACTGAACTATTAACATCTGTGTGCAGCTACACATCTTTCCCCTGTGATGAGGATTATTATGAGTATCAGTGTGATTTCCTGCTGGATCTGTGGTCACATGTGAAGGACTATGAGACTCAAACAGGCAGGAGTGTCCTTCCAGCATTACAGCCAGTTTATCAGTCAGCTCCTGCAGTCTGGATCATAGATCTCTCAGAGAGAAAGAGCTCCATCCTCCTAGAAGTGCTGAAACTGCAAACAGAGAAGAAACCAGTAGAGCTGATAGACTGGACAGATGAAGAGAGTGAAGTGAGGGGATTCCTCCAGTGTCTGCCCTACATCTCACAGCTCAGGTGAGAGTCTCATGGGGAACAGACCAACCATGCTTGATTATTGTATTCAGTGCTCACAATAAAATTAATGAATTTAATGTACAGTGTATGTTAAGAAGACAGTATATATATGTGAACGTGAACTAGAATTGAAAACACTAAGTTGCATAAACTTCTTAGACTAGTCTTACAAGTTAGTCATCTAATTATTTTATACAAGACTGATCATAACTGTTTTAAAACCATTACATAAAGAGGTATATTGTTGTAATTTGAATCTGTAAAGTAAGTCTGATTAGCTCTAACTCACTGCTAGTTGTTCAGACTAGTTCTTGTGCAGTGTTGGCCAGTAACTAGTTACTAGTAATGCGTTACAGTCATAATACTTTCTCTGGTAACTAGAAGTGTAACTAATAACATTTATTTTTTTGTCACAGTTGCTAATGATTTGAAATTCAAAAATCCAATCATCCCTATCAATTTTCATAATCGTTGTTGTGTGTGTGCGCTCATGACATCATCAACGCAGTGAGTCTTTATCTGAAGATGGAGAAGCACATCATATAGCGGCTGGAAATACAGCCTTTATTTTATTGTTTCTATGTTGCTGCTTTATTAAATAACAGAAGTTGTTTAGAAAAAAGTGTGGCTTGTCATCAGTTTGAGACAGTTGTACTCTTCGTTTATTTGTAACTTTCATGGATTCACAGGCTGCAAAAATGATGCAATTACCAATTTATTGGAGGTGTAATGGAAAAGTAATGTAACTAGTAGTGTAATTAATTACTGTTGGCCGGGAGTAATAAGTACAGTAATAATATTATTTTTGAAAGGAGTAACTAGTAATGACTAAATAATATTTTTTTTTGAGTAACGAGCCCAACACTGTTCTCATGACACAGTTTTAACTAAGCGTCTCTGTTTCTGCATCTGGCCGCTGACAGTCGTGTTGTGAGTAAATCTGTTGTTCAAATCCTTCTCTCACTCTTGTTCAGTCAGTCTCTGTAGAGATTGATTTTGTTCATGTATTTCTATTGTTTATATATGCGGTTATAATCGAGCAAAAGTGGGTTTCTGCATAGTCGAGCTACAATCTTAATCTCTCTGTCCAAATATACATGACACAATACATTAACAATATGTGTGTGTGTGTGTGTGTGTGTGTGTGAGCAAGTTAGTGTGTGTGAGTGTGTATGTGTGTGTGTGTTTGTGTGTGTGTGTGAGAGCTATTGAGCGTGTGTGTGTGAGTGTGTGTTTGTGTGTGTGTGAGAGCTATTGAGCGTGTCTGTGTGTTTGTGCGTGTGTGTGTGAGTGTGTGTTTGAGTGAGTGTGTGAGTGAGTTAGTGTGTGCATGTGTGAGTGTATGTGCGTGAGTTAAACTCATCTATCTATCTCATAGAAACCACCCAGAACACTATAGCAACCACCCATAACACCCTAGTAACCACCCAGAACACCATAGCAACCGCCTAGCAAAAACCCGAAAACCTTAGCAACTGCCAAGCAACCGCCCAGAGCACCATAGCAACCGCCTAGCAACACCCTAGCAACCACCGATAATACCCTAGCAACCTCCTAGCAACCACTCAGAACACCCTAGCAACCACCTAGCAACTACTCAGAACACCCTAGCCACCACCCAAAATACCTTAGCAACTGCCTACAACAGCCCAGAACACCATAAAAAACACATAGCAACCACCCATAACACCCTAGAAACCGCCTAGCAACACCCTATCGACATCCACAATACCCTAGCAACCACCTAGCAACCATCCAGAACACCCTAGCAACTGCCTTGCAACACCATAAAAACCACCCAGAACACCCTAGCAACCGCATAGCAACATCATAGCAACCACCCAGAATAACCTAGCAACCACCTAGAACACCTTAACAACCCTCTAGAAACACCCTAGCAACTTTAAATTACTTCAAACTATACTTTAAACTACTTTAAACTTTAAACTATTTAAAACTTTAAACTACTTTAAACTTCAAAATAATTTAAACTTCAAACTTATTTAAACTTCTTCAAACTTGCTGGTCCAAACGTTCACAAGCCAACTTAAAGTTTGTCTTGACAAACTTTTTAATCTTTGTAATCTTTCAGTTCCTGGTTTCTCTTTGTTTAGATTCTTGCCACTAGTTAGTTTCTATGGTTACTGTCATTAGTTTCTATGGTTACTGTCATTAGTTTCTATGGTTACTGTCATTAGTTAGTTTGGTTCCTCTGTTCACCTCGTTATCTTTTGTATATTAGTTCATGTCTGTTCCCTCTGAGTTTGTCCGGTCACCGTTATACTTGTGTGTGTTACGCTACTGCCTGTTTGATCAGTAAACTTTGTGTTGGATCTTTATTATTCTGTGTGTTCGTCTGCCTGCACACACACACATGACAGTCAGTTTCATTTTTAGAAACCTGACACACAAAATAAATTCCCAGAAAAGCTTGATTCTTAAAGTACATTTATAATTGTATTTGAAAGACAGATAAACACTCTTGATTCAGCCATAAAAAACATTAGATGGGAAAAACAAATAATTTATATGGTGAATCACATACAGGATTTTATTTTATCCAGATCAGGACATTAACATTCTCATTTTGTCTGTGTCCACAGTCTTCATGAAGATGCTTTAGAGAGGAACGAATCTGCCCAGTTTCTGCTGAATCTGACTGTTGCAGCTTCAAAGTGTGTTACAACTACAGGAGAGAATTTCATTGAGCTTTTAACATCTGTGTGCAGCTACAGATCATTTCTCTGTTTTGACGATGATGATGATGAGCATCAGGTTGAACACTGTTATTTCCTGCTGGATCTGTGTTCACATGTGAAGGACTATGAGACTGAAACAGGCAGGAGTGTCCTTCCAGCATTACAGCCAGTTTATCAGTCAGCTCCTGCAGTCTGGATCATAGATCTCTCAGAGATAAAGAGCTCCATCCTCCTAGAAGTGCTGAAACTGCAAACAGAGAAGAAACCAGTAGAGCTGAGAGACTGTACAGATGAAGAGAGTGAAGTGAGGGGATTCCTCCAGTGTCTGCCCTACATCTCACAGCTCAGGTGAGAGTCTCATGGGGAACAGACCAACCATGCTTGATTATTGTATTCAGTGCTCACAATAAAATTAATGAATTTAATGTACAGTGTATATTATGAAGACAGTATATATATGTGAACGTGAACTAGAACTGAAAACACTAAGTTGCATAAACTTCTTAGACTAGTCTTACAAGTTAGTCATCTAATTATTTTATACAAGACTGATCATAACTGTTTTAAAACCATTACATAAAGAGGTATATTGGTGTAATTTGAATCTGTAAAGTAAGTCTGATTAGCTCTAACTCACTGCTAGTTGTTCAGACTAGTTCTTGTGCAGTGTTGGCCAGTAACTAGTTACTAGTAATGCGTTACAGTCATAATACTTTCTCTGGTAACTAGAAGTGTAACTAATAACATTTATTTTTTTGTCACAGTTGCTAATGATTTGAAATTCAAAAATCCAATCATCCCTATCAATTTTCATAATCGTTGTTGTGTGTGTGCGCTCATGACATCATCAACGCAGTGAGTCTTTATCTGAAGATGGAGAAGCACATCATATAGCGGCTGGAAATACAGCCTTTATTTTATTGTTTCTATGTTGCTGCTTTATTAAATAACAGAAGTTGTTTAGAAAAAAGTGTGGCTTGTCATCAGTTTGAGACAGTTGTACTCTTCGTTTATTTGTAACTTTCATGGATTCACAGGCTGCAAAAATGATGCAATTACCAATTTATTGGAGGTGTAATGGAAAAGTAATGTAACTAGTAGTGTAATTAATTACTGTTGGCCGGGAGTAATAAGTACAGTAATAATATTATTTTTGAAAGGAGTAACTAGTAATGACTAAATAATATTTTTTTTTGAGTAACGAGCCCAACACTGTTCTCATGACACAGTTTTAACTAAGCGTCTCTGTTTCTGCATCTGGCCGCTGACAGTCGTGTTGTGAGTAAATCTGTTGTTCAAATCCTTCTCTCACTCTTGTTCAGTCAGTCTCTGTAGAGATTGATTTTGTTCATGTATTTCTATTGTTTATATATGCGGTTATAATCGAGCTAAAGTGGGTTTCTGCATAGTCGAGCTACAATCTTAATCTCTCTGTCCAAATATACATGACACAATACATTAACAATATGTGTGTGTGTGTGTGTGTGAGCAAGTTAGTGTGTGTGAGTGTGTATGTGTGTGTGTGTGTGTTTGTGTGTGTGTGAGAGCTATTGAGCGTGTCTGTGTGTGTGTGTGAGTGTGTGTTTGAGTGAGTGTGTGAGTGAGTTAGTGTGTGCATGTGTGAGTGTATGTGCGTGAGTTAAACTCATCTATCTATCTCATAGAAACCACCCAGAACACTATAGCAACCACCCATAACACCCTAGTAACCACCCAGAACACCATAGCAACCGCCTAGCAAAAACCCGAAATACCTTAGCAACTGCCAAGCAACCGCCCAGAGCACCATAGCAACCGCCTAGCAACACCCTAGCAACCACCGATAATACCCTAGCAACCTCCTAGCAACCACTCAGAACACCCTAGCAACCACCTAGCAACTACTCAGAACACCCTAGCAACCACCCAAAATACCTTAGCAACTGCCTACAACAGCCCAGAACACCATAAAAAACACATAGCAACCACCCATAACACCCTAGAAACCGCCTAGCAACACCCTATCGACATCCACAATACCCTAGCAACCACCTAGCAACCATCCAGAACACCCTAGCAACTGCCTTGCAACACCGTAAAAACCACCCAGAACACCCTAGCAACCGCATAGCAACATCATAGCAACCACCCAGAATAACCTAGCAACCACCTAGAACACCTTAACAACCCTCTAGAAACACCCTAGCAACTTTAAATTACTTCAAACTATACTTTAAACTACTTTAAACTTTAAACTATTTAAAACTTTAAACTACTTTAAACTTCAAAATAATTTAAACTTCAAACTTATTTAAACTTCTTCAAACTTGCTGGTCCAAACGTTCACAAGCCAACTTAAAGTTTGTCTTGACAAACTTTTTAATCTTTGTAATCTTTCAGTTCCTGGTTTCTCTTTGTTTAGATTCTTGCCACTAGTTAGTTTCTATGGTTACTGTCATTAGTTTCTATGGTTACTGTCATTAGTTTCTATGGTTACTGTCATTAGTTAGTTTGGTTCCTCTGTTCACCTCGTTATCTTTTGTATATTAGTTCATGTCTGTTCCCTCTGAGTTTGTCCGGTCACCGTTATACTTGTGTGTGTTACGCTACTGCCTGTTTGATCAGTAAACTTTGTGTTGGATCTTTATTATTCTGTGTGTTCGTCTGCCTGCACACACACACATGACAGTCAGTTTCATTTTTAGAAACCTGACACACAAAATAAATTCCCAGAAAAGCTTGATTCTTAAAGTACATTTATAATTGTATTTGAAAGACAGATAAACACTCTTGATTCAGCCATAAAAAACATTAGATGGGAAAAACAAATAATTTATATGGTGGATCACATACAGGATTTTATTTTATCCAGATCAGGACATTAACATTCTCATTTTGTCTGTGTCCACAGTCTTCATGAAGATGCTTTAGAGATGAGAGAATCTGCTGCCCAGTTTCTGCTGAATCTGACTGTTGCAGCTTCAAAGTGTGTTACAACTACAGGAGAGAATTTCATTGAGCTTTTAACATCTGTGTGCAGCTACAGATCATTTCTCTGTTTTGACGATGATGATGATGAGCATCAGGTTGAACACTGTTATTTCCTGCTGGATCTGTGTTCACATGTGAAGGACTATGAGACTGAAACAGGCAGGAGTGTCCTTCCAGCATTACAGCCAGTTTATCAGTCAGCTCCTGCAGTCTGGATCATATATCTCTCAGAGAGAAAGAGCTCCATCCTCCTAGAAGTGCTGAAACTGCAAACAGAGAAGAAACCAGTAGAGCTGAGAGACTGTACAGATGAAGAGAGTGAAGTGAGGGGATTCCTCCAGTGTCTGCCCTACATCTCACAGCTCAGGTGAGAGTTTTATAGGGAACAGACCAACCATGCTTGATTATTGTATTCAGTGTTCACAATAAAATTAATGAATTTAATGTACAGTGTATATATATTGTCCTGAATAAGATATTTTACAAAGATGTTTACATAGAATCCACAAGCCAATAACTTTTGCATATTTGAACCCTTTCCAGCAGTGACTGTATAATTTTGAGATCCATCTTTTCACACTGAGGACAACTGAGGGACTCAAACACAACTATTGATAGATAAGATGGATCTCAAAACCATACTGTCACTGCTGGAAAGGCTAGGTATGGTGAAGGGAATGTGATGATGTGGGGATATTTTAATTCCAAAGGACAAGGGAACTTTATCAGGATGCATAGTATCCTGGATCCATTAAATAAATGGCCTTTAAAAATAAAAATCTGCCTGCCTCTATGGGAATTTAACATAGGGGTGTCCTGACTTATGCAACCTGTGTTTTAAGGAAGAATATTTATTTATTTATTTATTTATTTACGATACATTATTCATCCAGAAAGAAAATTGGTGTCCTTAAAGGTTGGATTATTCCTCATTTTTAAATTAAGGCATTAAGATCAATTTCCAAAAGATGATTTTTTATTCCTCTTTTTAGTCAACTTTAGCATGGGTGTGTTCACTTATGCTATCCACTGTATGTATATATATATGTGTGTGCGTGTGTGTGTGTGTGGTTATAATCGAGATATAGTGGGTTTCTGCATAGTACATATACATCACACAATACTTTATTTAAATATTTGCAAGATTAAAAAACTGTCATAATGTCTGGATGAAGGACAGGAAGCAATCGCAAGTTAACAGTTTAATGGATGATAATAAGAGTACAGTACAAGCAGGAGGAACACCGTGACGCAGGGACTTCGATGGCCAGGATCCGTGAAGAAGTGCTGTGCAGAGGTGACGGTGAGAAGACAGGAGAACCAGATGCAGACGACGAGGAACAGGAACACAAGGCAGGAACAGAACACCGGAACACCAACACGCAGGACATCAAACAACGATCTGACAGGGATGATAGAACAGCGGTAAGTATTTAAGGAGTCGTGAGATTGATTGCAGCTGGTGATGAATGACGATCAGCTGGAGCGGATCAGGTGATGTCATACACTCACGCCCACTACACACGTGCACTCACACAACAACATAAACACAAGACTAGAAGGAACAGAGAATATGTCTACCGTGACAGTACCCCTCCTCCTAAGAACGCCTCCTGGCGTTCCCAGACTCCGTTACCTGTCGATTGTAATCATCGATAAGGGAGTGATCCAGGATGTCTCTAGCAGGCACCCAACTTCTCTCCTCCGGACCGTAACCTTCCCAGTCCACCAAGTACTGAAATCCGCGTCCTCTCCGTCTAGAGTCCAGAATACGATTAACCGAATATGTGGTCTCCCCATCTACGAGCCGCGGTGGGGGAGGAACCGGGACGGGCGGATTAATATGAGAATGAAACACGGGTTTAATTTTGGATACATGAAAGGCGGAATGGACCCTCCTGTACGCTGGAGGTAACTTGAGGCGGACTGCCACCGGACTAATGATCTTGGTGACAGGAAACGGGCCAATAAATTTGGGTGCAAGCTTATTAGAGACGGTGCGCAGTGGAATGTTCTTAGTTGAAAGCCATACTTTTTGACCAACGACGTATACGGGAGGCTTTGACCTGTGGCGATCGGCCTTGGCCTTGGTGCGCGCCCCCACCTGGAGTAGAGTCTCACGGGCTCTAATCCAGGTGCGGTGACACCTCTGAACAAAGGCGTGAGCGGAGGGGACCGCAACCTCGGATTCCAGACTGGGAAAAATTGGTGGCTGGTAACCTACGCTACACTCGAACGGAGATAGGCCCGTGGCTGACACTGGCAACGTGTTGTGGGCGTACTCCACCATAGACAACTGTTGGCTCCATGAGGAAGGATTCTTGGAGACCAAACATCGCAACACTCTCTCCAAATCCTGATTGGCCCTCTCGGTTTGACCATTGCTCTGGGGATGAAACCCAGAGGATAGACTAACCGTCGCCCCCAATAATCTACAAAACTCTTGCCAAAATTTGGACACGAACTGGGGTCCCCTGTCGGAAACCACGTCAATCGGGAGGCCATGTAACCGAAAGACGTGGTCAACGACCGTCACCGCTGAAGTAACCCGTCTGGAGGTCGATTGGAAGTCTTACCAGTAGCACAAACCGAGCAGGCCAAAACAAAATCCTGAATGTCGCGAGCCATAAGTGGCCACCAGAATCGTTGCTTGACTAAAAAGCTAGTGCGATTAACTCCTGGATGGCAAGCTATATTGGAGCCATGACCCCACTGGATAACGTCAGACCGTAATCCCTCCGGCACAAACAAACGATTCGGTGGGCAACCGGGCGGAGGCGTTACCCCTTCTAAGGCCTTCTCGACCCTCGATTCGACCTCCCATGTGAGTGTGGAAACGACTAGAGTTTCGGGTAAAATGCACTCGGGAGTAGACGGGCGTTCGGAAAAATCAAATATGCGAGACAAGGCGTCGGGTTTGATGTTCTTGGAACCCGGACGGTATGAAAGAGTAAAGTCAAAACGACCGAAAAAAAGTGCCCACCGAGCCTGCCTGGAGTTCAATCTTTTGGCGGTTCTGATGTATTCTAGGTTCTTGTGATCAGTCCAGACGATAAAAGGTACCCCCGACCCTTCTAACCAGTGGCGCCATTCCTCCAATGCTAACTTAACTGCCAACAGCTCTCTGTTACCAATGTCGTAGTTACGTTCGGCTGGTGACAAACGATGGGACAAAAACGCGCAGGGATGCATCTTGTCGTCTGCCGGAGAGCGTTGGGACAACACTGCACCTACTCCCACCTCTGACGCGTCGACCTCCACCATGAACTGACGTGAGGGATCAGGGGCGACAAGGATGGGGGCTGAAACAAAGCGGCCTTTCAGTTTGGTAAACACGGCTTCCGCCGTGTCAGACCACCTGAACGTAGTTCTGGGGGAGGTCAAGGCAGTCAGAGGAGCGACTAGTTGGCTGAAATTGCGAATAAAACGTCGGTAGAAATTGGCGAACCCCAGGAACCTCTGCAGGGCCTTGCGAGAATCCGGGGTTGGCCAATCCACCACAGCCTTGATCTTCTCAGGGTCCATCCGCATACCTTCAGACGACACGATGTGTCCCAAGAACGGAACCGACTGTGCATGAAAATCGCATTTCTCCGCCTTGACAAAAAGCCCATTCTCTAGCAACCTCTGAAGCACTCGTCGGACGTGTTGCACATGTTCCTGGAGAGAAGAAGAAAAAATCAATATGTCATCCAGGTAGACATATATGAACTGATCGATCATATCTCGCAACACGTCATTGACCAGTGCCTGGAAAACTGCTGGGGAGTTGGACAACCCAAAAGGCATGACCAAATATTCAAAGTGCCCCCTGGGGGTGTTAAAAGCAGTTTTCCACTCATCCCCCTCCCTAATGCGAACCAAATGATAAGCGTTACGCAAATCCAATTTTGTGAAGATAGACGCTCCCTGCAACCTCTCGAAGGCTGAAGACATCAGCGGCAAAGGATACGTATTCTTTACCGTGATGTTATTCAACCCCCGGTAATCAATACAAGGTCGCAGAGAACCGTCCTTCTTCCCCACAAAAAAGAACCCCGCCCCCGCTGGAGAAGAGGAAGGGCGAATGAACTTGGTTGCTAGGGAATCAGAAATGTATTTCTCCATAGCCTCTCTTTCTGGAATAGAAAGTGAATATAACTTGCCCTTAGGCGGAGACTTACCTGGCAGTAAATCTATAGCACAGTCATAGGGACGATGCGGAGGAAGAGAAGCAGCACGAGACTTACTGAACACCTCCTTCAGATCCAGATACTCTGCGGGCACGTTAGACAGATCCCCTGTTTCCTCCTGAAAAACAGAAACAGGCACAGACGAACAAGCAGACACGAGACACGACTTATGACATTCCTTGCTCCACTCCAGCACTGATCCATGAAGCCAGTCCACCCGGGGATTGTGTTGGAGGAGCCAGGGATGTCCGAGGACGACGGGTGCAAGAGGTGAATCCATGATGTAGAATGAAACTGTCTCAGAGTGATTGCCAGAAGTGATAAGGGTAATGTCTTGAGTGGAGAGGGAAATGGTGGGGAGTTCTTGTCCATTGAGTGCGTGAACAGCGATCCTATGAGTGAGAGTTCTGAGGGGAATCTGAAATTTCTGTGCAAAAGTGTGGTCCATAAAATTACCTTCAGCCCCAGAGTCCAGAAGTGCTTGGCAGTCGTGCTGATGGACTGACCATCTTAGTCTTACCGGGAGGAGCGTGGAGGTAGATGTAATCGCTGATGAGGTCTTCCTGGCGGAGATCCCACCCGATAGTAGCCTCAAGTTTACTATCGGGCTTGGCCTTTTACCGGGCAATTATAAGCAAAATGTCCCGCTCCTCCACAATACAGGCAAAGGCCCTGGGACCTCCGCCTCTCCCTCTCCTCCCGGGAAAGCCGAGCTCGACCCACCTGCATGGGCTCGGGATCGTAGACGGGGCTGACCACGTCCCTGCCGCTGGATCGTGTCCCGTCATTTCCTCCGAAGGTACGGGTGGACGGAATCCGACGCTCGACTCTTGACAGTCGGGCGTCCACCCGCAGAGCAAGATCAATGAGGCCATTCAGTGTGGTCGGCAGATCCAGGGCGTAAATCTCTTTCTGGACGTGGTCAGCCAACCCATGCAGGAACATATCCCACTGCGCCTCCTCGTTCCAGCCGCACTCCGCCGCCAAGGTCCGAAACTCGATCGAGAAGTCGGAGACAGACTTCTCTCCCTGACGAAGGTCCGCCAATGTTCTGGCTGCCTCCCTCCCAGAGACAGCCCGATCGAATACTTTCCTCATCTCGGCGGCGAGGGTCTGGAACGAGGCGCAGCATGGATTCTGATTCTCCCACACCGCCGTTCCCCAAAGCGCCGCCTTCCCGGTTAGCAACGTCAGCACGAACGCCACTTTAGCCTGTTCCGTGTTGAAAGTATGTGGTTGAAGAGCGAAGTGCATGGAGCAGCGTGTCAGAAACGCTCTGCAAAAGGCTGGTTCTCCACTTATGACTCTGGTACCGGTAGGCGGGGCTCGGTCTGCGATGGTCTCTCAGGAGGTGGTGGGGGAACGGCCGGCGTGGGCTGCGCAGCGGGATTCTGTAGGCGTTGGATCTGCTGGGTGAGCTCGGACACCTGCGTCACTAATGCTTGTACTGCCCGGCCCGTGTCGCCGATATCCCGCTGCTGAGAATCCATCCTCCGAATGCTATGTTGGATAAACTCTTCCAAAGATCCCGAAGATGAACTCGCTGCTTCCATTTGCAGGTCAGATCGTTCTGTCATAATGTCTGGATGAAGGACAGGAAGCAATCGCAAGTTAACAGTTTAATGGATGATAATAAGAGTACAGTACAAGCAGGAGGAACACCGTGACGCAGGGACTTCGATGGCCAGGATCCGTGAAGAAGTGCTGTGCAGAGGTGACGGTGAGAAGACAGGAGAACCAGATGCAGACGACGAGGAACAGGAACACAAGGCAGGAACAGAACACCGGAACACCAACACGCAGGACATCAAACAACGATCTGACAGGGATGATAGAACAGCGGTAAGTATTTAAGGAGTCGTGAGATTGATTGCAGCTGGTGATGAATGACGATCAGCTGGAGCGGATCAGGTGATGTCATACACTCACGCCCACTACACACGTGCACTCACACAACAACATAAACACAAGACTAGAAGGAACAGAGAATATGTCTACCGTGACAAAAACATCACACATTATTCTATACTAAATATAAACTGAATGAATAGTTAAAACCGAATATTCAAATATATTTTTATAATAATTAATAATTCAATGATACACGTTTTCCAGTATTTTATATTCTCCTACACTGGACAATAAAGTGATAATTATGTGTGTCTCCACAGATTTTCTGCCATTACCTACATGGAGAGAGAAACTGCTGTAAAGTTTCTGCTGAATCTGTTTGTTTCAGCATCAGAGTTTGATGCAAATACAGAAGAAAATTACACTGAACTATTAACATCTGTGTGCAGCTACACATCTTTCCCCTGTGATGAGAATTATTATGATATTGAGTATCAGATTCATCAGTGTGATTTCCTGCTGGATCTGTGTTCACATGTGAAGGACTATGAGACTCAAACAGGCAGGAGTGTCCTTCCAGCATTACAGCCAGTTTATCAGTCAGCTCCTGCAGTCTGGAGAATAAAGCTCTCAGAGAGAAAGAGCTCCATCTTCCTAGAAGTGCTGAAACTGCAAACAGAGAAGAAACCAGTAGAGCTGATAGACTGGACAGATGAAGAGAGTGAAGTGAGGGGATTCCTCCAGTGTCTGCCCTACATCTCACAGCTCAGGTCTGTGTTAAATACCTTTAAAATACCATTTTAAATGCCTTTATATTTAATTAAAGATGTATTATTTTTCACAAATTGTAAACAGAAGTCAGTATGCTTAAATATTACCATGACAGGATAATTTGATATCTATATTTAATCATTTTCATTCATTAAATCCTCTGTAGGAATGCTGAGCAGTTCATCCCGTCACTATGTAAAGTGTTTGGGCCGCGAGTGAAGGCAGATCAGGTGACTCCTCTGCTCCAGGCTTTAGACTTCACTGTTACTCTGAGAGGAAAGTTACCCAGCAGCTCCTGCAGATCTGTGGGGAGAGTTCTGGGCCGATCGCCCTCGAAACTAAACCTGACCCTGAAGACACACGCCATCTCTCTCAGAGGACTCAAACTGCTCTTCAAACACATCACACACCTGCACAAACTGAGGTTTCAGATTTATCATCTGCATTCACACTTTTAAATCATCCTGAAATTTACTGTTTGAATGTTTCTCATGATCTCTGATTTTGTGTTTGACAGTCTGGAAGACGAACTGTTAGTGAAGATGTTCAGAGCGCTGAGATCATTGAATGGTCCTTTTCCACTGATAGAGGAGTTTTCACTGCTCACAAAAGACTCAAAGCGAAATCTCTCTCATATCCAGAGCAGCTTGACGTCTCTCCTGAAACTGTCTTCTGTTCAGTTTTTGGATCTTACTGAGTGTAAATCAGAGACTCTGTCTCTCACGGCTCTGGTGTTTCTCCAGGAACCTCTGACTATCAGGTCTGTGTTCAGCAAAGTTGCTCCATTTTCTGTGAGTAAATCAACTTGTTTAACAAACTGACTGTGTGTGTGTGTGTGTGTGTGTGTGTGTGTGTGTGTGTGTGTGTGTGTGTGTGTGTGTGTGTGTGTGTGTGTGTGTGTGTTCAGGTTCTCTAAAGAGATTCTTCAGCTGCTGGTTTCTCTGGTGTATGAAGCACAGGATGATGAACTGACACGCTCTTTCCTGAAGAAGGTGTCGAAGGATTTGACTTCCTGTTCACTGACCTGGGAAGTGATTCATTATCTACTGCAACATCAAGATCTGAATCTGAAGTTGGACTTTAGAAAGAACAAAATCACTCGTGAAAACATCAGAGAACTTCTGCCCGTGTTAGAGAGAATCATATTAAAAAGGTAAAAATAATCTATCATGAATAGAGCCATGGTTTCCATCCCTAATTTAATTATAAAATTATATATATATATATATATATATATATATATATGTATATATTATAAATGTGAGTTTTGAAACCATTGTGTGCTTTAAAAACATAATTGCTAACAAGTTGCCTCTGGTTTTTCATGGCCCCCTGGCTTATTTCTCAATCATTGAAGAAACTCGTTTGAGATAAGACTATTTTTTGTCGTAGAACAAAAATGTTTTACCACAGACTTTATATTTACAGATGAATTGGAAACCACTATTGTAAATACCTATTAGAAAGTTTGCAGCTGACCCGGCATATCAGATTTCTGGGTCACTTTACATTTTCACATCATGGCTAAACAGTTCAATTGCATCCATTGCAATGCTTGTCTATTAAAGAACATGTATTTTACTTCTCTGTATTCACTGAGTGACTTTGATTCAAGTAGATTTTACTGAATGATCTTATTCTCCACAGGTTGAGCCCCAGCTTTACTCTGTCCATCATTATGGAGATTTACGAGACTCGCTCTCCTCAGTATGTGTCCAGTCTGATGAGGTCAGCAGGAAATGACATCAATCTGAATGGCAGAGTGTTGGACTCTGTTCACTGTGCTGCCCTGCGCTTCACTCTCGAGAACTGCAACACTGTTAAACTCAATCTGCTCTGGACCTCCACACCAGAGGAGGAGCTGGAGAGCTTTCTGCCTTTGCTCAGCAGAGTCACACGACTCAGGTTAGCTGATTTACCAGCTCTGATATTATAATGACTGCTGTTTTGATCAAGAATCTCTGTTAACTGTGTGTGTGTGTGCGTGTGTGTGTGCGCGCTTGCGTGCGCGTGTGTGTGCGTGCGTGTGTGTGTGTGTGTGTGTGTGTGTGTGCTAGTGTTGACAGGCGGCTGCTGCTGAAGCTGCTTCATTGCTGCAGTTCCTCTGATGTCCAGCACGAGACAGCGTCTGTTCTGCTCTCTGCTCTTCACAACACACTGGACTTCTCCTGCGGCTCGGCTCTGGATTTAACAGACACACTGGAAAATCAACAACATTTAATACTCACCGATAAAGACTGTAGAATAATCTCATCTGTGCTTCAGAAAACCCAAAGTGTTGTGAAGTTGCTTTTACAGGACTGTAAGATCTCTGATACGGCCCTGAAACAACTTTGGCCAATCCTGCCTCGAGTCCAGCTGAGGTGAGAAACCTGACAGATCCCTTTCTTTACTGATATGACATACATAGTCAAATTATTTATCTCCTTATAAACTCCCTGTGTATTATTCTCACGTTCGTGTTTATCATTGTGTTGTTCTTCCTCTCATCAGTTGCAGTAAAGCTTTGCTGCTGCAGTTTCTGGCTTGTATTAGTACAGATGGGTCTCAGAAAGGCTCTTCGAGGAGGACTGAGGCTCTTTCACAGGCCTTGGGAGGAGAGATGGACCTCAGTCACACTCAGATGGACCAGAGCGCTTGTGAACAGCTGGCGCTGTTTCTGGAATATTCTGAAGGGCTGAAAGAACTGGATCTCAGTCACTGCAAACTCACTGATCACTGCATGAAGCCGCTGATGCCGCATCTGCACAAAACTCAGACTCTGGAGTGAGTTACAGAGACACGGCAGCAATAGACAAACACTAAACACATGTTTTCTTCTGTTATTTTATTGTTTCTGTCTCATTTCTTCTTCTAGTGTGAGTCACAATAATATCACAGATGAATCAGCAGAGAGAATCCACAGTGTCGTCTCCAGTCACAGCAATATCCAGACTGTGCGGTAAGTGTGTGTGAGCTGTGTTTTATTTCTGTATGTTTATTAACCCTCTAACCCACATCATTTATTAATAAAACAGAGTAGTTTTTGTGATTTAACTAAACAAAACAAATCATTTAATTTTTACATTATAGAGTCATATCTGTTTTCTGTAATCTGATTAAATTAATTGTTAAATTACAAGTTAAAATAATGCAAGCAATGCTAGTTTTAGATCCACATTGTTGAAGGGCCACATGATAAGCATTTTTTGAGTAAGTAAGTCTGTATTTTTGATATATAAAAATGCATATTTAATAAGACTTGTCATATAAATGTCAGTGGTTCAGTTTTGAATACATATTTTGTGCACAGTTTAGCCAAATATAATTTAATGAAATACTGTGATGAATACTTTTACTTTTTGACTGAAGGTCCTGACTTTTTTTCACATCACATGAATTTATATCATATTGTGGTTAATTGTGTGTTTTCAGACTGTTCGGAAACAAAGTCAGTGACAGAAAGCGGTTCATCGGAGAAAAGCGATTTGAAATATGGTGAAGATCCTGGACCATAACCTGATGATTCATCATTAAGAGGATTTTTTTGTTTTTGTAAATGGCTCAATTCATGATAAAACAAACTGACAATCACTTTGCAAAGCATGAAACATCTGTGTCATAGTTTATTTTTATGATTATTTTGAAAGGAATTTATTTATATCTTTAATGTAGTCTGGTAAATTTGAACCAGACTGATTCAATTGAAATCTTTAAAATATTGCAATGTTGTGGTAATAATGGCCTAATTGCCTTAATATACATTTAAGAGCAATAGTTATTTCTTATGAATGTACAGTAGTTCTATGTATTTATCCGTCTTAACTGGCTTCCAGTCACTGCTTATCAAGTTCAAGAGACTGCATTGTGTCTCTGTGTTCGAGGCTGTATTTTATCATTGTATTCCACATTTATAAGTCACTTTGGATAAAAGACTGCTATATAAATAAATGTAAATGAACTCTTTATTTGAGCAAAAGTGTGGTTCTTCAACTACAGGCACTTTTGGCCTTGTGAACTTGAGGGAGAAAGAAGTGTTCAAATCAAAATTGTCACAGTCTAACAGTTAAATATAACTAGTCTAGTTTAATGATCCATGAGAACGCACTTACATTATAAGACAAATTGGTGTTTTTTGACATATTTTCCGATCCGCACTGAACAAATGTCATTTCCATCACATGTAAATATTTGATTATTATTTAAAAATATTATGATATACATCATTTCTTAACAGTGTAAGACCACTTTCACACATAGTATTACCAGTTTATACCTATATTGCAATTACCATAGATTTGTGGATTAAGTAAATTAATTGTCATGAGGCCCAAACACAAATCTTACATCCACCACAACCTGAAATATAATATTGGATTGGTTAGATACATTTCAGAAAAATAACTACTTGTGTTATTACATTAAGTGGACCATTATCCCATAAACTATGCAGAAGTTTTTAATGAGTGATTAGAATTTTGTACATATTTTTAAAAAAGTAACGAGGGGGTGGAAATGACTGAGTGTTGTGGAAATGACAATGAATGGACGTCCATGTAGAAAAACAGAAGACATTTATTTGAAACTTTCTGAAGCAGACAATTCCATTTAACAAATCATTAATCTCATTAGTCATTAGTCTGTTTGGTTCCATAACTAGATGAACAGTTACAGTCTTACTGTAAACAACTTTAACCACAAATAGTCATATGAAAAATCTAAGTTACGCATAAATTGTGATTGTAAAATTGTAACGTTCTAATTGGTTAGATGAACACTGTTTTGAATTTTGGAATACTTAAAAAAAACACCTAAACTTTAGTCATGTCAATGCATCCTAACATGAACTATAAAGCATCTTGAGCATGTACACGCTGTGTGTGAGTGAGTTTGGTATTGTAAAATTCTAATTGGTCTCTTAAATGAACACTGTTCTGAAGAGAACATTTAAAAGACACCTTAAACACAACATGAACTGTAAAGCATCTTGATCACGAGGGCTGTGCATGCATGAGAGAGAGGTTTGTCCAGACTGCAATTATGGTGACCACACGGTATGTGTGTGAGAGATGATGTGCATGAAAGTGAGGTAGTGTGTGTGTGAGAGAGAGACAGTTTATGAGAGAGAGTGTGTGTGTGTGTGTGTGAGAGAGAGAGAGAGAGAGAGAGAGAGAGGGTGGCAATGTGATTCAAGGCCAAATCTTGCAGATTTCTTTCCAAACTTCCGTCTTAATCTCCTTTGACTTCAGTTGACTTTTGCGGCGTCTTAAAGGGGTCATATAATGCCATTTTTGTACAAGCTAATATGACTCTTTAGGGTCTAAATTTATAAGTTTGTAATATACTTTAATTAAAAATTATCATTAGTATTGTAAGAAAACACTAATTTTACCTGGTCTAAAACAGCTCTGTTTTCAGCACGCTGTTTAAGTGCATGTGTCTTTTAATGATAATGAGCTTTGCTCACCCCGCCCCTCTGTTCTGTGCGTACACCGTAAAGCCCAATTTATAC
The DNA here is from genome assembly GCA_026230005.1 of Gila orcuttii. Taxonomy (NCBI): domain Eukaryota; kingdom Metazoa; phylum Chordata; class Actinopteri; order Cypriniformes; family Leuciscidae; genus Gila; species Gila orcuttii. The sequence goes on from JAPDVR010000009.1 coordinate 18,576,146, forward strand.
TTCTGCGTCGAACTTACGCCGTAGCTACGGCGTAGGCTGTGCGTAGCGCGCGTACCCTTCGGCGTACCCTGACGTGCACCTCTCCAAAAATGTAACAACGCGTCAATTCTACGTGGACGCAAGCGCTGTGATTGGTCTGCTAGAACCCCTCCCTCGGGTTTCACATGTTCCCTCTGCATGTGTAATTGCGTGTCAACGCGGACAACGACGCAGAAGTATAAATGAAAACCAACGCGTAGTGTATAGCGTAGAGGCTCCGGCGTAGGTCCGACGCAGAAGTATAAATCAGCCTTAAAGCCTGTTTTATGCTTCTGCGTCGAATTGACGGCGTACCCCCGCAGACCCCTCTGCGTCGCCGCGAACCCCTCCGCCGTAGCTCGACGTGCACCTCCAAAAAATTGTAACTACGCGTCGAGGCGACGCAGACCACAAGGGCTGTGATTGGTCAGATGCACCGCGATGCAACTCAACCTGACGCAGAACTATAAAACGGCCACTACGCCGTGGAGTTGACGCAGAAGCATAATGAGGCCTTTACACAATAAAGGCTGATTTATACTTCTGCGTCGGACCTACGCCGTAGCCTCTACGCTATACACTACGCGTTGGTTTTCATTTATACTTCTGCGTCGTTGTCCGCGTTGACGCGCAATTACACATGCAGAGGGAGCATGTGAAACCCGAGGGAGGGGTTCTAGCAGACCAATCACAGCGCTTGCGTTCGCGTAGAATTGACGCGTTGTTACATTTTTGGAGAGGTGCACGTAAGGGTACGCCGGAGGGTACGCGCGCTACACACAGCCTACGCCGTAGCTACGGCGTAAAGGCTGATTTATACTTCTGCGTCGGACCTACGCCGTAGCCTCTACGCTATACACTACGCTTTGGTTTTCATTTATACTTCTGCTCGTTGTCCGCGTTGACGCGCAATTACACATGCAGAGGGAGCATGTGAAACCCGAGGGAGGGGTTCTAGCAGACCAATCACAGCGCTTGCGTCCACGTAGAATTGACACGTTGTTACATTTTTGGAGAGGTGCACGTCAGGGTACGCCGGAGGGTACGCGCGCTTCACACAGCCTACGCCGTAGCTACGGCGTAAGTTCGACGCAGAAGTATAAATTGGGCTTAAGTTCGACGCAGAAGTATAAATTGGGCTTAACACAATAACCATAACGCGTTGTTCATTATAAACGTGGGATTATGAATTATATTGAGAACGCCGTATATAGAAAACATGCCGTAATGTGAGTGTAAACCTTAGCCACATTCATTGTGAAGCGTGCAGCAAGCGATTTGCAAAGATTAATTTAAATATTAATATAAAGGTTAATAAAACGTTACACTCACTTCTTCTGGAGGTGCAGCAGGAACACGAATAGTTGGTACCGATCCTTTTTTCAGGAGCAGCTTCTTAGCAAAACCAGCTTTATATTGACCTCATTTGCAAAGCAGACTGGTGTGTGAAATGATTTGCGCAAACATGAAAGCCTGTCCGCGCGGTCTATGATTGACAGCTCGCTCACGAGCTAGGGCAGGGTCTGTGTTGAAACGCTGCTGTCAATCAACAATCGTGGGAGGGGCGTCTGATCTTGTGACGTCACAAAATCGAACAGCTTGATTTGAGATGGGGGAAAACATGTAAGAAGATTAAATAAAAACCACTGGATGGATTTTTTTTTTATCATTTTATGATGGTTGTGTACAGGCACTGCCAACACACATTTCAGTAGGCCTACAATCAACTTGTAAAAGTGCATGTACCATTATATGACCCCTTTAAAAATAAATGAAAAGGCATTTCAACAAATATGTATTCACACAAAATTATGTAAAAACACCCGTCTTGGCAAGTATCCTAGTAAACAAAGTAGGTTATATCTCAAGTGAACGTGCGTTCGGTCTTAAAGGGGCAGCAGTCTAATAAACCTGCTGCTGTGTTTTAATGTTAATCAAACAAAGGACAAAGAAATTACTCACTGCTCTTGACTAATAGGCTACCCTTTTCAACTTTACAAAAATATCCATCTATATTTAATTTATACAGTTAATGAATATGCAATTTTTTCCACATTTTATTACTTTATTCAAATTTCTTTTAGATCTAGGCTACCCGAAAACTCTAAAAACACTTTATTTCCTTTGTAGCCTTTCTTTGTTCTGTTGTATTTATTTGTCCTATTTGTAATTCGATTTTTTGTTCTTATTTTGTTACTGACTGCTTACATGTCTTTAATTATGGTTTAAATTCACATTATTAGGCTGGTAGTTTTTGTAGTATCAAAATTGGATTCAATAATTGGTATTTCACTGGTGTCTAAACATTTGTACCACTGACCCAATCCTCAGCACTGAGCCCTGCTGGAGCTGCTCTAAATATGTGCTGTGCTATTAAATGAAAGATAAAATATGATAGAGCAATAGAATGAACAGTGACAGTAAAAGAAACAGAAGCTCATACAATACATTTTAGGATTAATTAAGCATGAAAATATCTGAAGGAAATATTTGATGAACAAATTAAGCCAACTAATATGATTTATATTCTTTTGGTTTATACGTTTAAAAATTACAAATGAAAATTTAGGGATCTAGTGGTAGCAGGTTTTCTCAGACAGCTGTGTGGATCGTGCAAGGCTAAACCGGCGAAATGAAAGTCTCAAAATCCAAATGAATCAAATAAGATCGACTCAGAAACGAGTCAATGAATGCACGCGTGTCTATGAAGGTATATTTGGTGCAAATCAACTGAACGCCTGTGACAGTGAAATTTGTAGTTGTAGAGAATAGCCACACATGTGTATCAGTAAATGTGTAGACACAGATGGCGCTTTTCCACTGCATGGTACGGCTCGGTACGGCTCAGTACGGTTCGGCTCGGCGCGGCACGGTTCGGCCGTGGTACGACTCGGCTCGGCGCGGCACGGCTCGGTTCGCTTTAGCTCGGTTGCTTTTCCACTGCAGTTAGTACCGCTTCAAAGTGGGTGGGATTATGACTGATCGTTATAGTTTATCCGCTCCTCGTCAACCAACAAGAGGAACGTCTGCGCTTCTCGTCCGCTGACCACGATTCAGCCATTTCTTTTTTGGAAGTTTTTTTTCTTCAAGCAAGTCAAGCAAGTAGTTTTAAAACAGGTGCTACAGCGGTGGCTGTTACTGGCTATTTAAATCTAGCGGGTTTGATGTCTCACAAATACAATGACGCTGGTAGTGACGATTCTGTCTGTCTGACCAATCAGTGATCTACAGTGCTTCCACGTCACATTTTAGTATCGGTACGGTACGCTTGGAACCTCAACAGAGGTGGTACCATTTAAAGCGAGCCGAAGCGAGCCGTACCGTCAGGGGCGTCGGACTGGGGGTAAAACCAGTACTGATTACCAGGGCCCCAAGGGGATGAAGGGCCCTTGAAAAGTCTGGAATACAGACATCCCAATTCTCCCGGAAGTTTGATAGCGTCTCCCTGATGCCCGCAAATTAGTTAAAATCTCCCGGAATCTAGAAGGCAGAACATCTGTGCGCATAACATACATAGCGCGTGCGCAATCCAAACCCCCCCCCCCCCAGTCAACAATCCAAAAAGTATTTTATTTGGAACATAGGGGCCCATCAGGACTGACTATACATAGGGCCCGGGATCTTGTGCTACGCCCCTGCGTACCGTACCGTACCGTACCGTACCATGCAGTGGAAAAGCGCCACAAGTGAGCCGTACCGAGCCGAGCCGTACCGTACCATGCAGTGGAAAAGCGCCAAGAGATAAATGTTTTGAGTTGCAAACTTTGCAAAAGTTTTTCTCTTCCACAAACACAACACAACAGTTACACCTTCTCAAATTCTTCATTGCAGGTGCACAAATCCTATTCTACAAATCACAAATTAAGAAACTTGTACACTCACATTTAGTTGCTGCAGTGAATATGGTGCAAAACGCATTTAAATACCCGCATCAAAAAATGTAAAAGTCACAGAGAAATTTTGCTGATCCGCAAATCAGTATGTGAATTCATCCAATGAGAGTTGCACACTTACAGAATATATTCTCACAACAAATACCTTGTATATTTTTCTAGCACAAACACAAGTAGGCTACATAACTACAGCTGCTTGAATCTGCTGCGACGAATCTCAAACACTGTTTTTCGCTTTCAAGTGACAAGTTTCACACGATCTCCCTTTTGCACTGTGAAATGTGGAGCAAAACTGACTTGTGCATCTGTAGAGGCAGTGGGCGGAGCCTACATGAATATTCATGAGTTTCCCGGGCATGTGCTGGAACTGCTCATTTTAGTTCACGCTCCTCGTTTCTCAGCAGGTTTAATGGATTATTTCCAAAAAGGTAAATATAGTTTCAGCGCGAACTTAAAATAAAATTGTGCATCATTTCATAAAGTTCATCATATTTTTATTAGTTTGCAAGTTTTTTGCATTCGTTAATGACTGAATGATTGCAGGTGTTGTGCCGAATTTCGACCCCCTGCCAAATTATTACCCCCCTCGTTGAAGTCAGTACCTGCAAAGAATGTCTAATATGGGGAGAACGTTCACTCAGTAAATTTCCGGCTTCTGAACTGGTTGCAGTTCCACTCTGGTTCCATATGAGGGCGCTCACAGGACGAGTGCAGAATGAATGGAGGTCAATGGAGCTATACCCCTAAAAATCCACTTTTCTCAGGATATAATTTTTTGTCTAGTAATTTGAATGTTGTATTCGAAAGGAGATGCAAAGAAATTACTCATTACTGGGTGTCAGATTTTTTAGAGTCACTCATTTGCTTTAAAAAGTATTTTAAAATGTCAATGACGTCATACACATCGTTCCACCAGAGATACTGCTTTACGGCAATCCTTCAGTCACTTTGGTGCTTTCGCGCTCTGCACTTTCTTTTCATCGACAACTCAGCTGACACAGGTAAATACACTGCTAGAAGAGTTTTTGTTTTGTTGTTTTAAAAGACCACGCCGAAAATACACACACATTCTGGTCCCGCTTCGGATGCCACGATGCCATCAAGCGTAGGGCTGTAGGGATACACTAATCTCACACAACGATACACGATATTCAGCTCACGATACGATATATATCACGATATTCAGCCAACGATACGATTCGATATAATTCGATACACTTGCATCATTTTCTGAAAGACTTAAAGGGGACAGAGTGATTTTGGTGACATCTTGTGAGTGTTCCATTTACTTGGATTGAATTATTTGAACTGAAAACTAAAAACTTGATTTACACAATATATGTCTCTGACTGGACAAGTTTAAGTTATTCATTCAAGAGCTGTGAGTGCCTTTTGTTGTTTGATTCACATTAATGGCTCAATCGTCAGCAGGTTTATTAGACGCTGCCCCTTGTGCAGATCTGGTGACTGATGCACCATCATTTTCTCCTAACTATTTAAGTCCATTTAAGTCATAAACTGTTTAAGTGAATAAACTGTGTTTCAGTGAATCTCAGAGCTGGTCATTTTTATATTATTATGTATATTTGATAGTTTAGATGCGCACATGAAGCCCAAAGTTAAGTAGCCTATACTTTTCTTGTCTCGTTGCAGTCCATTCCAGAGCGCGCGTCGCCAGAACAGCGTCTCTTGCGCAGATGTTTGTGCTTTTAAAAGCTCTTTTAATGATTAAACGCGTCCGCAATTTAGCAACAGTAGAGACTGCATTTTACAACAATCACCGATCGTGCTGATTCTGACGGTACGTTTTGGTTTTAGGAAGAAATGACAGCGCATCGCTGTGAAGGGAAGGAATTTGCTAGTGATGGGTACCAGCTCGCCTATGCCGAGTCCGAGTCAAGACCGAGTCTTTGAAGGGTCGAGTCCGAGTCGAGACCGAGTCTCCGTTGGTTTTCAAATACAGTCGAGTCCGAGTCAAGACCGAGTCTTTGAAGGGTCGAGTCCGAGTCGAGACCGCGAGTCTTTGAGGAAGCAAGTCCGAGTCGAGATTTTGTCTCGACATGTCAGTTTTGATATTCATGATTTAATATCACCCCAGTTAATAATCAACAGTTAGGCCTACAGACTAAGCTAGATTGGGAATTGTTTAGAGGAGCAGTCTTAACATCTTAATGTGGACTATGCTTTTACTATCATTAAAAAAAATCCCTACCACATGCATCATCTTCTGCCTATTTTTCTAAATTGCTTCAACAGTGCTGCTCTGTCATCAACATGTTAAGCCCACACTGACTTTCTTAATCATAATTAGGACATGCAGAGCAAATTTAAAATTTTCTTGTGGCATGTCTAAATTAGGACCGTTCGGTATTTATGGAAAGGGCCACCGGAGGAAAAAAGGGGAGGGTCATGTCTTTTTATTCTTTGTTGAGGGGAGGGTCATTCAACTTTTTTTAGTCTAGGGGGAGGGTCACCCAACTTTTGTATTCATGAAAACAGCAAAATTTCAAAGTGGCTTGTTTGGTGCATATTTTTTCCATGTAGCTTTATGTAGCTCTCTCGGTCTCGGTCCCCCATCGCTATCAGATGGGTCTGACCCAACAAAAATCCAGTTAGTGCGCGCACTTCAGTACGCGCTCAGAAAAAGTGCATCATGTACAGAACGCCAATGAAATGTTTACCCGGCATAGCTTTAAAGCACGAGCAAATAATGAACTTTTGTGATTGCGAATAAGTGCAATGTCCTGTGAGTGTAACTCTACCGCGGCATTAACATGTGATATGAATGTACGTTGAGTGTATTGGGACTGAGGCGCCAGAACTGCATAGAATCTGCGCTGTACGATACTACCATATTTTAGTTTCCATTCTTATTGTGTTTCCACAACAATGTTAGTGAGTAAATCTACTGAAATTGCCACCATAACAGTGGAGTGTGATGTGTTGGACGTAGGGCTACCACATTTTTAAATTAGAATTATTTGAAGTTAACTTAATAAAATACGCAGACCTACACCAAAAAACTAGTTGAGGATAAATTATTTAAAATGGGGCAATTCCAGCGTTATGGACGTGACGTGCAGTTAAAACTTGAAATATAAATGATCAGAAAATGCATTTAATACTGAAACGTCTGTTTATATATCCATACCCCCCTTAATAAAGGAGTCAAGACATTAGAAAAATATCAGTCTACACATGCGTTTTATATTTAATTTGAGCGAAATAGCCTACACATGTGACATGACACAACAAATCTTTAACTTTTAGGTGGCAAAATATTTTTTAATAATTCTACGAATTAGGCTACTGCGTAAAACAAAAGTAGGCTAATAACCGGATGAAGAAGGGTCGGCCACCACAGAACATAAAATATTATTTTTTATTTTATTTTTCGTGTTTGCATTTATGAGGAAAAAAACAATGTTACGGACGTGACAGTTCTCCGTTATGGACATGACCGCTCTGAAAGCGACTTCAGAAAGCACAAAGCCTTTCTTTAAAGTAAATTTCGTTTTTTATTAATTGTATCTTAATTTTAATTAATGTTTCATCAACCAATTGCCTGGATTTAATAAATAAGAAGTAAATATAGGCCTAGTAGAAAATAGATCATCATGACACGGAGTCGCCGGCGCGTGAACTGGACTCTCGTCTCATGAATGAACCGAAACTCACAGACCTCACAGACTTGAGAAATACATAGAAAGCTTGATGTCTACTTTTAAAAGGAACATTTAAAAACGAAAAACAGACTGCTCTCTGCTTATGTAATCTGTATGAAACAGGGACGTAGCACAAGATCCCGGGCCCTATGTATAGTCAGTCCTGATGGGCCCCTATGTTCCAAATAAAATACTTTTTGGATTGTTGACGGGGCGGGGTGGGGGGGGGTGGGGGGTGGGGGGGGGGGTTGGATTGCGCACGCGCTATGTATGTTATGCGCACAGATGTTCTGTCTCGCATTCGCCTTCTAGATTCCGGGAGATTTTAACTAATTTGCGGGCATCAGGGAGACGCTATCAAACTTCCGGGAGAATTGGGATGTCTGTATTCCAGACTTTTCAAGGGCCCTTCATCCCCTTGGGGCCCTGGTAATCAGTACTGGTTTTACCCCCAGTCCGACGCCCCTGGTATGAAATCTGTTCTCTGGCGCGTTACTGTGAAGATTGCGAGTCAGCATCGTCAACTTCATCTTGAAGCCGACACACTGAAAAACCTTGTTTATTAATAAACAATTAAAATCTCTCCTTGCTATATTTGACATATTCATAATCATTACTTTTGCCGGTTCTTTGTGGCAGCTTTAAGATACTTTATTGGGAGCGCCACCCTTGTTACATGAACGCGTCACCACTGCATCAGCACCGAAAACATGATTTATTTATTTTTTAATCTAAAATAAAAAATCATGATACGAACTGAATTGTAGGTTTGGTCTATCGTTACAGCCTTAACTAGTGATGGGGACGAGAGTCCGAGTCAGGACCGAGTCTTTGAAGTGTCGAGTCCGAGTCAAGACCGAGTCTTTGAAGGTACAAGTCCGAGACGAGTCCGAGAAAGCAGAAATCGGTCTCGAGACCGGACTCGAGTAGCCTACTACATCACTAGAATTTGCTCTAGACATAATGCAGTTAGTTTGGTTTCATCTCAAATATCTTCTTTTTATAATCTCTGAAAGCCGAAATCTAAAATAAAATTAGAATATTATCCCAGATCTAAAGTATAACCACGTTTGAATGTTTAGTTCTGTCCTCATTGTTAGTCATTGAGCAGGGCTGTCGTGTATAGAAGCAGATTAGTCTCAAATATAATTCACCCAAAAAACATGATTCACACATGCGTAGACAATTTCACATGCATGAAACCTAATTCAGGTACACACAAAAAAAAAATCACGTGCGTGAAAAAAATATATATTCACAAAAAGAAATTCACATGCGTAAAATAAAATTATATATTCATAAAATACATTTCACAAATGCAAAACACAATTTGTAGATATACAACTGTGCACAAAAACCTTTGAATGTTTAAAGTGTACAAGTGTGTCCTTGAATTTGAATGTGAAAATCGTCATTCACGTACGAATCGCCTTGGATGTGTGTGTGTGTGTGTGTGTTTTTGAGACTTTCCTGGCAGCACTTTACTCGTAACACAGAGCAGTCGTACTCTTTAGCCAATCAGATTTAAGCTTGTCAATCGACCAATCAGTATCACGTGAGGGCGGGCCATACCTGCATTATGTCATCAGCTTTCGACCAGTTGAGCAGGAGGTAAGTGGCTGAGCAGAGGTAAGTGCAGTTAATCATTCATTTCTGTGTTAACTGAAGTTAGAGATCAGTTGAAGCAATAGTTTATTAACTGCTGTTTAGTCCACATGTGAACATAAACATTTATTTTTAGTACTGATGGATTTTCATGTCCTGTCTACCACACATTCAACTGATGATAATGTATGTAATTATATAGGAGACATGTTTTGTTTTAAACTGCATATATTATAGTTTTATTGTTTCAGATTTCCGAGACAGATGATGTATGAAGTTGCAGACAACCAGTACTGTGATCTTACCATTCCTACTGTAATTCTTTGAAAACAGTCATGCTGCAAGCCATCCATTTTGACAGTTGTTTCAACAAGAGGTTTAAAGTGATGCATTGTTACTGTATCCATTTGTCTCCTGTGGACTATATGTACACGCTCTAGGAATACAGCCCTGCTATGCATGCATTATTAAATGTTCTTGTCAGAATTAAAAGATTCAAAGACATAGTTCAATTTGATGTACACGTTGTATTACTTTGAAAGTTTCTGAAATCCTTTGGGAATAAAATATATATAAAATGACTTGATCATGATTAATGTTCCTGTTACATATGAAGATCATGAACTGACAGTCTTAAGTATGAAGAACAACATTCAGTACAGAGAAATATACGTCTCTTCCAGAGTTGTGAGATCCAGTCAGAGTCTACTTTGCTTTTAAAGTATATAAATATAAGTGCAATACATCAAGTGAAAAGTGAACAAATGAATTGTATTCAATCCAGTCATCAGTAGACCTCTCTGTTACACTGAGAAAAACAATAAGTAGAATTTACTAAATTTTTATAAGGCAAGTTTTTGCACTGATATTTTTCAAGTAAATTTCACATTTATGGAAATTAAGTAAATCTACTTAACTAAGCCGAGTAAAATTAACAAAGTGAAAAAGTACATATAACTTGACCTGTTAAATTATATTGAGTAATTTTTACTTACAAATCTGATGTAATTAATATAATTAAGTAAAACCATTTGATATTTTAAATACATTTTACTTGTTTTATGCAGTGCTGGTAATTATTCTAAATTAAATGTTACTCTTATAATGTGACAAAATAATACAGTGACATTGTGCAGTTTAGAGTAATTTATTAAGAAATAAGCATCTAAAAGATCACTTTGGGCACACAATTCAGCTTGTTCGGTCTCTCTCTTTGTCCTTCTCAACCGGTTTACAGCAACGAAGGCACAAAGGACTGAATGCATTTGAGAAATATCCTGAAATTAAGAAAAGAGAAAAAAATAAACAATAATCAGTAAACAGCAAATACTTTTAAATTAAAAGTTAATCAATTTGCATTCACATTATTCATTTCACTCATGCCAAATCATATCAAAAACATTAAAAACATCCTGCATGACCTCACTCTCCAAGCCATTTCTTCACATTAATGCACACAGCATGCAGATACATTTATTTATCATGGCTACGAATTAGGAATTTGAGAGTAACTTATGCCTAAGTTTCTAATTTTTCACTCGTCTTGATTTAAATAAGGCAACTAATTATTGTTATTTACAACCTGGTCACCATTTAGTAAAATCAGGGATCATTTAATAGATAGTATGCACGATTTAGTAAATGAATAAGGGAATGAATTATATTGTGCACGATGAAGGAACGAAAACCTGCTCACTTTTATGGTGTCTTTTACGAACACACCGTTAGGCCTATTGTTAATTTGTAGCCACGATATTTGTCATCTATAAAGAAAATTGCACACAAAATAACAAATTAAACGAAAAGATCATGATGTAAGTAACATATTCATGGTCTTTAGGCGTAATTTACTTGTGTAAAACGTAAAGTTTAAAACTGAGGAAAAAATAGGCCTATGGCTAGGCGTCGAAAGCTAACAAAGCTAACTTGTCATTAAGAACATTAAACTTTTCAAATGTAAGTTATAGAATTAAGTGATGAAAACACAATGGTTGATCGTAGTTACATTTACTTAATAAATTACATCTAAAAATCCGTAATATACTGCAGTTTTTAACTGTTGCTTACCTGAGAGCAGATGGAGTGGAGATTGGAAATCCAAATTCCTCAATAACGGTTTTCTTCTTTCCGCGCATGCGCAGATTCCTTTCTTCAATGACGTAAATTTTACTTGATTTTTTTTTTAAATTTGCTTCAAGTACTTAATTAATGTGTGTAAATATGCCAGAGAGTCAGAAGTCAAATTTACTTGTCTGTTGGATGTATAATATTTACAAGTAAAAATTGAGTATTTAATTAGGATTTACTTAATATTCTAAAGGTTTAATTTTTACAAAATTATTCTTAGCAAAAATACATGATTTTTCCTGTTTTATTTACTTTGCCATAAAATCATTTTTTACAGTGTAGGACATATCAGATTTTGTCCTGATATTTAAAATAGTAAAAACCTATAGTACAAGAGGTGCAGACAGAGGACGTGGGAGATTAAGTGATGTTATTTGAATAGAGTTTACTGAGTAATCTTAGTCGCATAATCTTAATTGCCTCTCTATGATAAGTACCTTTGTCTTATCAGCATAAAATCAGATTTGCCTATTTTACTAGGCAATGCTTTAATGCTTCACAATATTGTCATGTGAGACCTTAAGATGACAATAAAAAACCTTATTTAAAAACCTTGAGATGACAATACAGCACAAAACAAGGAAATACATGTTGAATATATTGGTAACAGTCAACAATATGGTACAATAACTAAGTTAACATTAGTTAATGTATTAACCAACCATGAACAATACATTTGTTGCGGTGTTTGTTAATCTTTGTTAACGTTAGAAAAAAATAAACTGTTTATTGTTAGTTTACAGTGTATTAACTAATGTTAACAAGATTTTAATGAAGTATTAGTAAATGTTGAAATTAACATTAACAAAAAATAATAAAGGCTGTTTACGTGCAGTTCATTATTAGTTCATGTTAACTAATGTTAACTAATGAAACGTTATTGTAAAGTGTTACCAATTAAGATATTAATACAAAAAAAGTATAAAAGAGAATAAAAATAACATGAATTAAGATGTTTGTGACTGCTATCCAGATGTCACACCAAAGGTGAGTAATCCTGAAAAATACAGGGAAACAAGTGTTAATAATAATTTAACAACATACACAAATGGCAAATAAACCCTGTGTGCTCATTAAAATAGGTCTATTCACCATTTAAAGAACAATCTCGATGAGGCCAGTGCTAAGAGAGCTAGGGTGGGTATTGACCACAGATGATTGTTTTGCACTCATTAGCGTGAGTGTTGTAGCTGTGAGAGCTGTCTGTACCTGCAGCTAAAATACAACAAAAAAAGCATCATTCTTCTTCATTTTTGACACAATGGGACATCTGATTACAACAGCACTTGCTTACATCAGTTAATAGTTCATAAACTATTGCTTCAACTGATCTCTAAGTTCAGTTAACACAGAAATGAACGATTAACTGCACTTACCTCTGCTCAGCCATGAACTTGTCGAAAGCTGATGACGTAATGCAGGTATGGCCCGCCCTCACGTGATACTGATCGGTCGATTGATAAGCTTAAATCTGATTGGCTAAAGAGTACGACTGCTCTGTGTTACGAGTAAAGCGCTACCAGGAAAGTCTCAAAAACACACACACGCAAGGCGATTCGTACGTGAATGACGATTTGCACATTCAAATTCAAGGACACACTCCTACATTTTGAACATTCAAAGGTTTTTGTGCACAGTTGTATATCTACAAATTGTGTTTTGCATTTGTGAAATCTATTTTATGAATATATAATTTTATTTTGCGCATGTGAATTGCTTTTTGTGAATATATTTTTTTTTCATGCATGTGAATTTTTTTTGTGTGTATGTGAATTAGGTTTCATGCATGTGAAATTGTCTACGTATGTGTGAATCATGTTTTTTGCGTGAATTATATTTGAGACTAATCTGCTTCCATAGTCGTGTTGTGCGCGCTGTGGCTCCGCGTGAGAGATCGCTCTCTCTCTCTTCTGGACTGCGAATAGCAAAATTGCATCACAGAGTCCATACGTGTCAACACTCCCGTTTTTCCCGGGTTTCTCCCGTTTCTTAGCCCTATCTCCCGGACCCCTCCCGGTTTGTTATTTCTCCCGGGAAACTCCCGTAATTTGCATGGCCCAAACTCCTTTATGAATAATCGGAACAATATGTTTGTCTAATGTTTACCAGTTGCCAGATCTTGTATTAAATGCATTATATTCACACAATCCACACACCATATACAATTTCAACCCGTTTGTCATCTCAACCTGGCAACCTATAACCCAGTTGCGCAGTCGCGGAAAGCTTAACCCGAAATAGAGTGCGGCGCGGGACTAGATTTGATGGCCGAGTGCGAACGCGGGCGGTAATGCACTCACTCCGTGTGTGTGAGAATAAAACGATTCGCGGGACTCCCGCAAACTAGAAATATTTATGAATAAAACACAAAAAACTAATACATTTTTATTCATCTGTTGCAGAAAAGCAACAATAACAACAAACCCGATTTACAGGCCAGAGTTTATATTTATAACATGTTTGCAGCGTTGAGCGATGTAGCCAATCACAGACATTGTTGATTTCTTGAACGCAATGGCCAATCAGAAGCATTTAAGATAGACTCCCCTCACCGCTCAGAACGGACTTTTTGTTCAGTGCTGAATTCTTTATGCTGGCAAATCCTCTAATTATAACAAATAAAGTGTAGATATTATGAAAGATTCACTGTGCAGTCAGCTACATTGATAATAACAGAAATGTGTGAAAGAGAAAGCGAGAAATAGCAGACCGCATTCAATATTAGTAACCAGGCCATGTAATAATAACAATTAAGCTACAGAGCTCCAGCAATAGAATATTATGTAAGCTATTAGTAATAATAAAGCATTTTAACATTTAAGCTACAGCAACAGAATACCATTTAAGGTCCAGTAAAGAGGAGACTATAGCTAGAAATTACCACTGCATTTGTGTCTATAGGCTGATGCTTTCTAGAAGTGTAAGGTACAAATTATGCTAGAGCTTGTCAGTATTACACTAACCTAGTCTATCCACCAAAATCTAGATGAATAAACGAGGTGACATTGCTAATCAAGAATTGATATGCTGATTTGGCTAACAGCAGCTACATCAGTATAACAGCTTGCTCCCAAAACACAACAACGTACTTACTGCTTTAACGTTAATATGAACAGCAGAACTTTAGTTTATTGCTAAATGAATACATTCAATGTAAATGTAGCTAGCTAGTTAACTCTGGCAGCTGAAAATCTATTGACCATAAAAATATCAGTTATCGTTAGCGCTAACAGAGTTGACTACAAAGCAAAGCAAAAAGACCACCACTTATATGATTTATGAGGCGTTTGCCCAGTCGATCGTGAGACCGATTACAGCAGTTCACAATACAGCAATACTGAACCATTTTCCTAAAAATAACCTAAATTAAACCTTATTTATCTAATGACCAACGTAATTACGTACTGCCTACTATACAGCACATCTACTTCCGTACCGTGATTCCCACAATGCATCGCGACGTGACGAAACGATCCCGAGCTCTATCAGTCCTTCACTGACCAATCAGCGTTCATTAGCAGAATGCTAGCGTGTAATGGGCAACAACAACTCAACCTGTAAGAAATCGAAAGGACATAAGTACTCGTTCATTCAACGTTCGACCTATAACCCATGTTGAACTTGCAAAATCTACAATCAAATCTGAGATTTCTCAATGGCAATCAGGTGAAAGAGACAAATTTAGCCGTCTAGCTCCATAGACTCCTATTAATTTTGCACTCAGGGTGATCGCCCCCCAGTGGAATTCTGGTGGAACTACAACCAAAATTCGGTACAATAGGGCTTAATAGGGAGTGAACAGGCTTTCCGTATACGGGCTTTGGTACCTGATTGCCTAATCCTAACCCCACCCCTAATCCTAACCCCTCCCCCACAACTAATCCTAAACCTACCAATGATTACAGCAACACCAATGATTACAGCAACACTTATTTCCAACAGAAGAGCAGATATAGCATATTCCTAAATACATGAACGATTCCCATTTAATTTATTTATTGCTAAGCTCTTCTGATACCTTACCTTATGAAGCTTTAAAACTGTGTCATCTCTGGCAATAATCTCTGGGAAATAACTCCACAACCATATCAGTGTCCAAATAAACATTTTGCACCCTACACTGATGTTTCTCTTTGTCATGTTATTTCTTTGACCTTATGTGTTGCACTCTGTGCCTGGATGATACACAATGATGATCATTGATACAAATGCATGATCTATTTTTGTTGCACAACAAACACTCATTCAACAGGTTTTAAAAGTCATAAAGTTCCATAAACGTGTGTTCTTAATTGGGCTTCAATTAAAAGCAATTCTGACTTGAATTCTTGAAAAATGAAACCTTTAAACTGTGTTGGATCGATGTTAAAACATGACATTCTCATCATTTTCATCACTTAAGATTTGCATGACAAAAGTTAGGAATCACTATGATTTTAAAAAATGTATTTTATAGCAGGCAAGGTCAAGGATGCCTTAAAATGATCACAAATGACAGCAAAGACACTTATAATGTTACAAAAGAATAATAATTTTAAATACATTTTGTTCTTTTGTACTTGCTATTCATAAACAATCCTGGAAATATATGCTCCTTAATGATGTCCACACTTCATTAAGCAACACAACCATTTTCAACTGTGATAATCAGAAATGTTTCTTGAGCAGCAAATCAGTATTAGAATTATTTCTGAAGAGTCATGTGACACTGAAATCTAGAATAAAGAGCTCTGCCATCACAACACATTTTTTTAAAAACATTAAAATAGAAAACAGTTGATAAAAATATTTCACAATATTACTGTTTTTCAGATAAATGTAGTCTTGGTACCCTACCTAGAACCTTACTAATACCAAACTTTTGAACAGTAGTGTATATATTATTATATCAAAGCCAGCACAAGCACACCTTGCAACCAAAACATAAAAAAATAGTGTCACATTATTTTGCCAGTATGTATATTTGTAAATATAATTATTTTAGAACATCAAATTGGTTGCTTATTATATTCCGTAAAATAATGTTAAGTGTTTTTTTCCACTCATTTACAGTAACCAAGTTGTACCAAATGCAATTTATCCACTTTTGTCCATACAATTTTGTTTAATCCAAATTGTTCTTAAGTATTAAAGCAACACATTCATGCTGTGTGTGGTCTTAAATGATCTGGCTTATTTAAATGAACAAGAATTTAAGAACAATCACACCAGGATATATTTGTAAAAAAAAAAAAAAAAAAAAGTGTTAGCCCACAGATACATTCATGAGTGTTTATTTCATTTAATGCAATCAACAAATGATAACAATTAGTAAAAGACACAGTTTTAAAGTTTCGCAAGGTGCAATTGAAGTTTGCTGTACTTTATATAGGCCTACACGAAGTGAATGCCTGCAATCATTCAGGCAGTGACGAATGCAAAAAACGTGCAAACTAATAAAAACATGATGAACTTTATGAAATGATGCACAATTGTATTTTAAGTTTGCGCTTAAACTATATTTACCTTTTCGGAAATAATCCATTAAACCTGCTGAGAAACGAGGAGCGTGAACTAAAATGAGCAGTTCCACGCGCATGCCCGGGAAACTCATGAATATTCATGTAGGCTCCGCCCACTGCCTCTGCAGATGCACAACTCACTTTTGCTCCACATTTCACGGTGCAAAAGGGAGATCGTGTGAAACTTGTCACTTGAAAGCGAAGAACAGTGTTTGAGATTCGTCGCAGCAGATTCAAGCAGCTGTAGTTATGTAGCCTACTTGTGTTTGTGCTAGAAAAATATACAAGGTATTTGTGAAAATATATTCTGTAAGTGTGCAACTCTCATTGGATGAATTCACATACTGATTTGCGGATGAGCAAAATTTCTCTGTGACTTCACATTTTTTGATGTGGGTGTGTAAATGCGTTTTGCACCATATTTACTGCAGCAACCAAAAATGTGAGGTACGAGTTTATTAATTTTTGATTTGTAGAATAGGATTTGTGCACCTGCAATGAAGAATTTGAGAAGGTGTAACTGTTGTGTTGTGTTTGTGGGAGAGAAAAAAAGTCTACAAGTTTGCAACTCAAAACATTTCTCTCTGTGACTACAAATTTACTGATACACATGTGTGGCTATTCTCTACAATTACAAATTTCACTGTCACAGCCTGTGACTCACAGGCGTTCAGTTGATTTGCACCAAATATACCTTCATACGTGTCACCTGATCCACAAATGCACTTACTTGCTGCTTGCACAAATTCTGACCTACATTAATACAAAATCGAGGTTTTGTATTAACAACTATGTCTCTATTTGTACAAAATGCTGCACATTCATTTGATTCTGGATTTTGCACACACAAGTTATTGTTTTAGTTTAAATGTAGTGACGCACACATTTGTGAATTTGTCAAATAGATGGGTAGTTGTGCACACATTAATAATTAGCAGAGATGGGGGACCCGGTCCGTGTAACGCTTTGCAGTTCTTTGTTCAATTTGCACCATCAAAATTAACCAAATGAAAAATTGGCTTCGAACTTTCATTTTCCATTTTTTGGAATAATTCACAAACGGATAATTGTCTCTCAGTTCAATTTTCAATTCTACAAGCTTGGGTTGTTGAGTCCGAGACTGGTTTTTGAACAAACATAAAAAAACGACTCATTGCTCTGATTTTCCATTTCTCTGTGTTTTGCTCGCGGTTGGACCGTACCAGTTCCGCCGGGGATGGAGCGGGGGGTGCACGTGGATGCATTTACCCAGAGCGCTGTAGCGTTATGTAGCTATATGGCACGTCTGAGTCTGCCCATGAAATAATTTATCGCCAGTGGCAACGTGCTGAGATAGCTTTCAGACACGACATTATTCTCTTCTTTATATCTCTTTTGATGCAGTTTCTATCGTGTAATTTTAATAACAACTGTCAAGAGCGTATTATTGTAACACTAGAGGGGGTGTTAATGCGCGAGAGCGAATCTCTTCGCAGGCGAATTCACTCTCACACGAATCTCGGGGCGCGCTTTTTATTGCGAGTGCACGCTCAATCTTGGTCCTTTTGACTCAATCTCAATACTTTTTATAGAATTATCTTATCTCTTTTATAATGTGTTCATAAGTTGTCGACAAACAGAATAAGACATCACCGATTAAATAAAATAAGGATTTATTATATAAGTCATCATTAGTATATAGGCCTATATATAGGCTAATTATTGTTTTAGGTATTTATATATAGGCCTACTGTATAGGGTGAATTCAGGGTTTTCCAAGTCACTCCAAGACACATTTCTAGAGAGAGAGAGATACAGTATGATGTCAGATAATAATAAAATGCTAGACAATAATGATGTTGTCTATATAAACTGGTCTCAATTGCAGCTGTGGTTGTAAAATGGGTACTTGTAAAATTTAAGGCTATACAAATACAGACAGATCAAAAGATCCAATTGCAGGAACCACAGGAATTTCAAAAGCCATGCAATCCAGGGGTTCCTGAGGGACACAACCCTGCTCCAACACTGTTTTCAAATAATATTCTGATTTATAGCTGAAGCAGGTGAGTTATAGGATTAACATGGGTAGTAGAAATAAACCATGACAGAGTAGTGATACTGTAGTTCAGCATCATCATTAAAAACAATATCTGCTCAGAAATCGCTTAGAAAAGATTTGAGAAATGAAATATTTATGCTTTTGAAGGACAGTCAGATTCACATAAAGGGATTTCTGGAAATGAAGCTGCTGCAAAGAAGGGTTTCACTTAGTTCCTGGAGGGCCACTGTCCTGCAGTGACGTGACATATAGCAAAGTATGGTGTCCCATAATACATAATAATAGCCTGTGGCAGTCTGGGCGCGCATGGGCGCGGGCGCGCGCTTGGGGCGCTAAAAGAATCGCCCATAGCTGACAAGATTTGAGCTCGCTGATTGGCTACAGTTTATGTCAAATATTTATTTCTTAAATCAGCAATTGGCTAAGCTGCTCCAGAGACCCGCCTCCCTGGGGCGATTTCTCCAGCGCTCCAGAGCTAACCAGACATTTAAAATTTCTATCGCGTTTTCACATATACTGGGTGCATTTAATATATCAAACACACAAATATTGCCAATTTGTATACACAACTGATGTATGTATTTACTTATTTATGTATTGCCTGTGGCTCTTAAACTGTGGTCTGGCTCATGGGGGGGGGGGGCGGCGCCCTAGCGCCCTCTATTGGCCAGCCGCCCCTGAGTCTTATGAAGGTATTTTTGGTGCAAAACAACTGAACGCCTGTGACAGTGAAATGTATAGTTGTAGAGAATAGCCACACGTGTATCAGTAAATTTGAAGTCACCGAGAGAAATGTTTTAGAAGTTGCAAACTTGTAGACTTTTTTTTCTCTCCCACAAACACAACTGTTACACCTTCTCAAATTCTTCATTGCAGGTGCACAAATCCTATTCTACAAATCACAAATGAATACACTTGTGTACTCACATTTTTGCTACAGTTGCTGCAGTGAATATGGTGCAAAACGCATTTAAACACCCACAGCAAAAAATGGCTGCCTACTCCGGGTGTGTTCATGGTGTGTGTTTGTTCATTGCTCACTGGTGTGTGTGTGTGCACTTGGATGGAATAAGTGCAGAGCACAAATTCCAAATATGGGACACCATACTTTGCTATATGTCACGTCACTGCAGGACAGTGGCCCTCCAGGAACTAAGTGAAACCCTTCTTTGCAGCAGCTTCATTTCCAGAAATCCCTTTATGTGAATCTGACTGTCCTTCAAAAGCATAAATATTTCATTTCTCAAATCTTTTCTAAGCGATTTCTGAGCAGATATTGTTTTTAATGATGATGCTGAACTACAGTATCACTACTCTGTCATGGTTTATTTCTACTACCCATGTTAATCCTATAACTCACCTGCTTCAGCTATAAATCAGAATATTATTTGAAAACAGTGTTGGAGCAGGGTTGTGTCCCTCAGGAACCCCTGGATTGCATGGCTTTTGAAATTCCTGTGGTTCCTGCAATTGGATCTTTTGATCTGTCTGTATTTGTATAGCCTTAAATTTTACAAGTACCCATTTTACAACCACAGCTGCAATTGAGACCAGTTTATATAGACAACATCATTATTGTCTAGCATTTTATTATTATCTGACATCATACTGTATCTCTCTCTCTCTAGAAATGTGTCTTGGAGTGACTTGGAAAACCCTGAATTCACCCTATACAGTAGGCCTATATATAAATACCTAAAACAATAATTAGCCTATATATAGGCCTATATACTAATGATGACTTATATAATAAATCCTTATTTTATTTAATCGGTGATGTCTTATTCTGTTTGTCGACAACTTATGAACACATTATAAAAGAGATAAGATAATTCTATAAAAAGTATTGAGATTGAGTCAAAAGGACCAAGATTGAGCGTGCACTCGCAATAAAAAGCGCGCCCCGAGATTCGTGTGAGAGTGAATTCGCCTGCGAAGAGATTCGCTCTCGCGCATTAACACCCCCTCTAGTGTTACAATAATACGCTCTTGACAGTTGTTATTAAAATTACACGATAGAAACTGCCTCAAAAGAGATATAAAGAAGAGAATAATGTCGTGTCTGAAAGCTATCTCAGCACGTTGCCACTGGCGATAAATTATTTCATGGGCAGACTCAGACGTGCCATATAGCTACATAACGCTACAGCGCTCTGGGTAAATGCATCCACGTGCACCCCCCGCTCCATCCCCGGCGGAACTGGTACGGTCCAACCGCGAGCAAAACACAGAGAAATGGAAAATCAGAGCAATGAGTCGTTTTTTTATGTTTGTTCAAAAACCAGTCTCGGACTCAACAACCCAAGCTTGTAGAATTGAAAATTGAACTGAGAGACAATTATCCGTTTGTGAATTATTCCAAAAAATGGAAAATGAAAGTTCGAAGCCAATTTTTCATTTGGTTAATTTTGATGGTGCAAATTGAACAAAGAACTGCAAAGCGTTACACGGACCCATTGACGCCAGTCATCAGATTCTGCGCGATTGCGTGAAGCACAGAGCACAGAAAAACATCGCGCGCTAAATACAAAAACATCTCCCAGCTTCGTTTCTTTTTGGATATAAACACTAGAAATTGAGCATATTCATACAAGAATATTTGCTGTACGCATAATAACTGGCAAGGGATATCGGACACGACCATCACAACCTCGAACTTCATTCACCACGTCTAAAAGTAAGCTATGGCTTGTTTAACCTGTTTGCTATAGATAACTTGACTAACGTTAAATCTAGAGAGAATAGTGGTCAAAACAGCATGCCTCTTTTATACAATATTATGTTTTCAAATATAGCTTAGATTCAAATGATAATTAATGGTGGCATATGTTTTGTAGCCTATAACGTGCATAAATTCACACAGACATTTGCCACAGTTTCTTTCAAATCACGCTTTAAAGCCAAATATATCGCTCTTTCCAATGACGAAAAACAGCATAGAAAGCTGTTAATGATGTATTGTCATGTTTTATGTTTCTCTTGAAGCAGGGTCAGATGTTAGGCCTGTAGGATTGGGGGGCAAAATGTGAGTGGAATTAATATGCACCCAAAATTCAAGATGTGGAAAAATGTCCCTGGTATGAGTTATTTTTATATTTATAACATGATATTACAAAATACTTCCAGAAAATTGGCGCGATTGCAAATGTGATAATGATTTTATACAATAGTTCAGTAAACAAAAAGTGAATATTGTTGTGTGACATTTTAGACGTAATATTGTAAATATTCTGTTTTTGCTCTATTTCTCCAATGACAGTATTTCCAAACAAGCCACAGAAAAAGTTGTACGTATCCGAACAAATCCGACGTTTTTGTAAATTCAGTGACCTAGTTGCTTAGTTCCAGAATAAATCTACCGCTTTGAACGAATCAGTTGAATGAATGCTTCTATGACTCGCTCATTAAGACGGTGATTTGGCGCCACCCATTGGCGGTTTTAATTTCATAATTAATAAAAATATAATTTATTATTTTTTAGCATCTATTTTTTCTATATTAAAATGATTATATTTAATATAATATTTATTTATCATTAATCTCAACATTATTTATGGTGTTGTAATGGCAGTGTAAATGCATGGTTAGAAAAATAAATGGTTAGAACATAAAAAAAAAAATGCCCCTGGAAATCAATGTAAGGGGTCAAATATGGGCTATTAATGGGAAAGTTAATGTCTGCTGGTGATATTGCATAATAAAAAATATATAAGCAAAGTTAAACATATGACATTTACTATAAAACCAATATAATTAATGCATCACACACTTTTCACACACAATTTACCTTCAAATGTATTATCTTCAACATTTTTCATATAATTGTTATAATAATAATAATTCCAAATTTTGATAATCATAAATACATGCTGTAATAAATTATATGAATATTATTAATATTACGATATAAATGTATAAGAAAGGTTAATCAAGGTAATCAAAATAAATAAGGTTGAGGCCAATATAAACATTTTTTCTGTTTGGTATTGTAACTTGACTTGGACTTGACTTGACCCTTAGCAGGACTCGACTTGACTTGCTTGAAGTGAACCATTGACTTGACTTGACTTGGTTGTGTGTACTGCGAGTTGTTGACTTGCTTGAGACTTGATGGTAGGGACTTGAGACTTGCTTGTGACTGGAACATGTGTGACTTACTCCCACCTCTGATAATTAGCACAAGACCTATTCACTTGTAGTTGTTTGTGTGTGGGTTGTGAAATGCTTAAAAACAGCGAAAAGAAAGTCTCAAAATACACCAGTAACTTACTTCGTCTCCTGCATGTTCTTATCTTCCTCTGCGTTTGTCTGCACTTATTGACCTGGTAGAAAAGTTAAAATTACAATATTGACTGCCAGAAACGTCTAATTAACACTGAATTTAATCTGCTAGTCAACTCCAGAACTTAAAAGTCAAAGTAAAGAACTTAAATGAAATGTCTTTCTATCAGATGACTCTATGAACAAAGTCACTTTTCCTGTCTGGCTCGTTGGTCTAGGGGTATGATTCTCGCTTAGGGTGCGAGAGGTCCCGGGTTCAAATCCCGGACGAGCCCTTCTTTTTTCACAATTTACAAAATAAATTTAAAGTGATGTTCTACAACTTAATTTAATATATTTTTATTCATTTGATATAGATTATAATTTAGATCAAATCTACCGAGCACAGTCGCAATACTTAATCGTGGATCAAAGTTATAATCAATGCGTTTACTGAACTGAACGGCACTGCTGTCGATTGCACGTGACGGATTGTACCCCACCAAAATGTTAATATGTTTTCAGTGAGAAAAAATGTATGACCCCGACGTGATTTGAACACGCAACCTTCTGATCTGGAGTCAGACGCGCTACCGTTGCGCCACGAGGTCTCAAGACAGTTCTAAGTTATAGAAATTTGTAAACAAGTGAAACACACAATTGAAGTTAAATCAAATAAAATTTCAAATTTAATAGTATACAAATACAGACAAGACGTTCACGTGTGAAACCAACAATTTACATACTGATATAAACCGCAGATTAGTATGACCAATTCGGCAAGCATGTATACAAGATAAATAAATTGTCATTGTTTTCGGATAACTAATAATGAGTATATAATTGTTCTTATGTATAAATATGAAATACCATTATTTAAAACGATGTTTTTACATTAGTGGATATTCCATGTAACGTTGAAATATTTCAGACACGATGGGGTTTAGTATATGGCTCGTTGGTCTAGGGGTATGATTCTCGCTTTGGGTGCGAGAGGTCCCGGGTTCAAATCCCGGACGAGCCCTTCCTTTTGTTATCTTTCTGTTGAAAGTATGCTGAGAATTACTGAGGCAAAATATGTATTCACGAACCACAGTACATAGGACCCAAACATCAGCCAAGTCCAGAGCTGCATGCGCAATGCATGATCAGTGAATTTGCAGACAAGCATGTGGTCATCTTGATTGTACATTCGCTTAGCTTGTGGACCGTGGGAATTCATGAAAAAGAGTTAGGGTTAAGGTTAGTTGATAGCTAATATTTAAGGTCTACAACAAGTATTTTAACATTCAATTATTTACAAAATGTTCACAAACATTAGCAAAATCCTGACTTAAAGTGGGAGTTGGCCAGTACGGGGATCGAACCCGCGACCTTGGCGTTATTAGCACCACGCTCTAACCAACTGAGCTAACCGGCCATAT
Source organism: Gila orcuttii (assembly GCA_026230005.1). NCBI lineage: Eukaryota > Metazoa > Chordata > Actinopteri > Cypriniformes > Leuciscidae > Gila > Gila orcuttii. Next base: position 18,600,680 of record JAPDVR010000009.1, read on the forward strand.
ACGTCATCGAGCATATTAGATCAATCTGGCTATATAATACCCACCTGTCTTACTATTATGAATAAATAATTAATTTAAAACGCTGTGCAGGTTAGATATTATGTATGTAACTGGTAACAAATAAAACAACAAAAAGGACACGCTAAAGCTTTCTTTTCAAAACGATGGATCCATTAATTCAGCAGCCAAGACCAGAAACCACTTTTACTAAATCTGAACTATTTTCCATCTTTAAAATGAGCCAATACTAACGTTTTTCCATCAGGCGGAGTTTAGATAAGTCTCTGAAATGTGGTATACAGGTGAAACTCGAAAAATTAGAATATCGTGCAACAGTTAATGTATTTTTTAGTAATTCAAATTAAAAGGTGAAACTAATATATTTAGTATATATAACCAGGGTGCGATTTGTGAAAAAAACAGGGGGGGGGGGGGATGTTTTGAAATCATGAGAACATGAACATGAACTAAAAAAAAAAAAAAAATCTTATTAACTCATGAAGTAGCCTAACGCAATATTTTTACTCTAATAGCTTATCTTTCCCCACACATATGAACTGTGATCATGTGCAACGAAAAAACATGCAAGAATTAAATCCCCCTCCCAGTAAGTTTTACTGCTGCTGTTAAAGTAATAACGTTAACGTTACATCGAGATGCTGAGCTACAGTGAAATGATAGAAAAGACAGATGCATTATCTGTGTGTTAGTCAATTCGCCGCACGAACTGGACGCGCGATTAAGGCGAATTTATGGCAAGTCAAAGTATTCATAAACGCCAGGCGTCTGATTGCAAACTGACCCGCCAAAAGAGTGTGTTTTGACAGCCAAACCACAATGATTGCGAAACCATAACGATAAGCCAAACCATAACGCTTCTTTTTTTTTTTTTTTTTTTTTTTTTTTTTGCCATAAAAGCGCACGTTCTTAACGTGCGCTTTGTGGTCACGGAAAACGCGCATCAGAAACGCGCGTTTTTTGCATCAAAACGCGCGTCTCGGCGCGTGATCTGATATTTAAGGCGCACGTTATCGACGTGCGCTTTGGGGTCACCGAAAACGCACGTTTTTCAGCACCTCGGACAGTCCCTTAATCCCTTCATTCGAGACGCATCTCGCAAATTTACCAGTTATAATTTCTGTAACGCTTTACAATAAGGCTTCATACATTATTTAATTACATTAGTTCACATGAACTAATGAACTGCACTTCTACAGCATTTATTGATCTTTGCTAATGTTAATTTCAACGTTTACTATAGATTATTATAATAAAAAGTTTTATTTGTTAACATTACTTAATGCACTGCGAACTAACAGGGTACTAAAGGGGCACATTTGTCAGATTATTAAAGAAGTAAAACAAAGTTGTAAAAGTAAAGTTTAAAAAGTTTAAAAGTTTATGAAAATTAAAAATATACATAAAATACATATTGTTGTATTTTATATATATTTACAAAACATTTTCAACTCTAAAACGTCAAGAAAACCAATGCTACATATTTGAACAAGTTCTGGGACAGATTTTAGGTTGATGTCTCAATAAATGAGCTTTAGGAATGTTTTTTTTGTGCGCAGTACCAAACTTTTCCAGTAGATGACATCTAGACTGCACCGATGACTCTTCGATTTCCATACATGTTTTTAGTGATCTGAACCTTATATTCCCATACTATTCGAAATATTAATGAACTACACATCCTATTCAGAAATAGTTAGGGCAGTAATGTTAATATTTGATTTCAATTCAATCTCTAAAACACATACGGAAGTACGGAAAGAAGGTCTCTCTCGCGCGCACTGACGACTCTAGCCTTGTTTATAGTCGACGCATCCGCAAGAGCGCGAAGGTGCGCGCGACAAAAGTGACGTCATTGCGGTGTGGGCGGTCAAGACCCCATTTCGCCTGGCGGTGTGCACGGCAGTTTTTGTAACTTCGCGCGCGGCGCCGCATCCGAAGATGAACGACTTCGAGCCAAGTCGAATCTGGCCGAACTGGCAGGCTACATCTGTACCAGCATGTTTATGATCCTTCTATACACAGAGACATTTGCATTGATGGGCGACCATAAAAGCCTCTCATTTTGTGAATAGGAACACATTTGCATTAAGCACCCAGTTTGCACTTGTCTAACGTAACTGCTTACATTTACAAAATAGCAGAAGTAAGCCCTGCTGATGAAATTAAGGTTAAAACACTCTTCAATAAGGCTTCAGTTGTTTAACTAGTTTACATGCAGTGAAAGTACAATACACCTACTGCATTTATTACTCTTTTTATATGAATCAGCAAGTAATAAACTACTAATAAACGGAAAACTACTTCTTCGCAGCTGATTCCTGGTGGTTTAGAGGAGAATTCTCCGAGTCGCCCCCTGCCGTTTCACAGAATAGCACAACGGCGAGCGCGTCCAGTATAAACGCCTCGTCCGTTTGGGGAGGTGCGCGCGCAGTCAGCGGAGACTCGCGCTCGTGCGGACGCGTCGAGTATAACCAAGGCTTCTGTCTCTCTCGCGCAGTTCGCTTCGCATTGAAGTTTGATTTATGGACAACAATAATCAGTACAAACGTCTGGTTTTGAACTATTGTTTAATAAATATAAATAATTCGAGCACATAAACTTTAATATGGAGGATTAAATAAGGCAAATCACTGTTTTGTTTTTTGTCAAAGATTTTAAAATCTTTAACAAAATGTTTGACATTTTTTGACAAACATGCACACAAAAGACACCAATGCACAGAAACACAAACCTATAGCCTACAGTTTTGTATTGAGTTTTAATTGCATTTTTAATTAAATATTCGGTAAACTTTCTATTTAATTAAATACATGTATTGTGTTGTTGCTACCGTGTCAATTTACTGTTTTTTTTTACTGTCGCTCGCGCGCAGACACACTCGGCCTCTCTCGCGCAGTTCGCTTCGCTTAGTTCCAGTCCGGCGCCTCATAATTGATAGGCTATTACTCGTGAGGTGTAACCAATCAGATAGCGCCGTGGGCGGGACATTGACCAAGTCTGCAGAGTGGTGATCACAGAGAGGCTGCGGCAGCTATAGAGGGAATGCACGTGACGTCACCGTTGGCCGGAGTGACTGCGGTTACGCCCACAAGTGGCAAAAAGACTGAGCGGCAGCATTGGTTTTCAGCGTGAATGCTGCGGAAAAACACACAAAACGCGTCTAAAACGGGAAAGAGCTTTGAGACTGACTGTACAACTAGATTTGACAAGAAATATGAGGTATATTTTTACAGACTACCGAAAGCAACAGAACAGAGAAGCAAATAGATCGCTGCAATTCATAGAAACAACTGGACTTCAGGCAGCGAAAGGTGGATTTGCAGTTATCATTTTTGTGTCAATATGCTGAATTTAGTGGTAAAATCATTCTCTATATATTGTATTGTTATATATTGCAGTGACAACTCATCAATCAAATATTTACCACTGTATATTCTGTATAATTTGACATTTTTAAATAAACACTGACAAAAAACTATACAAGTTTTAAGTCTAGACGATATGATGATATATATAACATTGATATAAGTGATCACCTGGATTTAGACCTGCCTATATTGTATTTAAATAAAGCGTTCACAGGCAAATTTGCTGTATGTATTTCCCTGGTGTCGAAATCAGGCACATATAAATGTCAGGAAACACGATTCCTGGCTGCATGTTAATATCCATGGATCACTGGATCTTTAGTAAGTTGTAAGGAACACTATATTGAGTCCAATCTTTAGTTTAAACTGATAATCGTTTGTTTTATTTGCGTTTTCGCAGTTTCCCCCATTAAATCCAGTCACGCAGCAGCTCTTTTGCCACTCAGTCCGGCTGAGGGGGCGTGTTCCGGCGGGAAAGTGACGTTAATGCATTCCCTCTATATCAGAGCCAGCCAAAGTAGCGCATTTTAAAATAAAATTGACTTTAATCAAACCACGGATCCGTGATAAGTATTGTGATCCGTCTCGCCATTAGTGTAGTAGCACTGATCACTTTGAGGGGGGGATAAATTTATCCCCACCGGGGATAAAAATAATTAAGCAGAGGCAGGGATACATTGACCAGAAAGGGGGAAATCCCACGCATCCCCCCCGGCAAATCGCACCCTGTATATAACTATATACATATGCATTATCATACTTTTCAGAGGGTCGACATTTCTGTATTTAAAATTCTTTTTTTATTGATTTGTATTTGAATATTCTAATTTTCTGAGATTTTGAATTTGGGGTTTCTTAAGCTGTAAGCCATAATCATCAACATTATAACGTTTGCACAATATGCTTACTTTTCGTGTTTCACCTGTAGATTAATTAATTTGTTTAGCCACGGATTGCACAAAACTCACAACTGCATTTACATTCTCTCACCGCTAGATGTCAGAAGAGCATCTCAACCGAAGGAGTTTTTATTTTGACTTTAGATATTAGATAAAAAAAAAGTGGGAATATTAAAACACCAGGATCAATAAGATAAACTTTTTTAGTGCTGTAAATTTTTAATTTCTATACAGTTTATTCGAGAAATGTATGGAATTCCAGGGATTTCAGTACACTGTAAGTGAAATAGTACTGTATATTTTTTACAGGGTCTCAGACTGATGCTCATATTTCAAGACCACTCCATCCTAAATTCTCCTTGGATAATATTTGAGCTCTTGACAATGTCTTTCAGAGTAAAAGATGTGTGTGAAGAGCTGGGAAAGAGGAAGTGGTGTTGTTGTTTCTGCAGCTGGTGTTTTCTGCAAAGCCTGAGCTTCAGGAAACAGCTTGTTGGGTGAAACTACTAAGACTAGTAATAAGTTTGTAATCCGCTTTTAAAATCAACATGAACACATTCCTGGTTATATGTTGTAAACGATTAATCTGCGCATATTACATTTACCAGAATATTCTAACATATAACTACATATAACGTCTCTAAAACAACTTTTAGGATACCATCACAACAATTGGTCACACAGAGACACTTTTCATCATTCAAAGAATTGATGTATAAAATCAATTCTAACCTTAAATCTTTTCCCACATTAAATATCATGATGTTTAACAGAACTAAAAAAATACACTCTGACTAGAGAAAAAAACATCCAAGAAAGACACAAAGTGGGTGTTTGTCATTTATTAGATGAGACGGGGTGACAAGGTCTCAACATTCAAGATGTATTTTCATTAACAATAAATTAGCTTTTTACAATATGAAATGGGACACTTATTTGGCAATATCTCTTTACCACATGTTTTCATATGAACATGCACACAACTTATAAAAACATCTACTCCAGCAGAGCAGCAAGATTCATCTCTCATGGAAGTTACATTCTCTCTTGAAAAAGATTGTTAAACTGTGTCCAAACCAGATGCGACGTAATGAGGTGACAAAAGCAATTATGCAAATTAATATCTTTGCCCTCACTAGCTATAACAAGCGTCATGCTGGGAAAAAAAAAACAGTGCCCAAAATCTCGTTTTGTGGTTTACAAAAAAAAAACAAAAAAAAATATTGTAGGTTTGTAACGACAAGCGGATGAAAATGTTAATTTTTGTGTGAACTATCCCTTTAAGGAAAGTCAGCTCACTTGGCAGCCATCTTGTCGGCACTTCCAGACAGCGATTTTCAAGTCATACAATTGCATCTCATATTTGTTAAATTTATATTGTTTTCATAAGGGCTGTGTCCAAAATCGCATACTCACTTGAGTAGGTACTTATTTTGAATAAGTAATTACTTCGCGACTGCTAAATTAAATTAGTACATTCTATACAGAATAAATGTAATCTGGACGTACTACATTCGCCGTGCTGTCATTATCATGTGACCTACCAGTGTCAGTTACTGTCGCTTCACTGTTAGTCTCAGCCTCAGACGTCACGCCCACGGAACGTTGGCTAAACGTCTGATGCATATGGCACACTTTTCTGGAAACACTTCAGGAGTTTCGAAGTCGCAACCTGATTGGTTGAATTCTACAGGATGTCCGCGAGACGTGTGTGTCGCGTTCTTTAACGGTCCGCCTGGAAACAAATGCCGTGACGCCAAAACCCCTCGTGGAAGATGAAAGCCGTTGTGTTTACAACTGTGACAAATGAGCGCTTACCAGGATCAACTAAACGCTGTTTTTTCAAAAGTATGTGAAGTTCGCGGCTCCATTGTTGCAGTAAACTTGCACAATGTTCTTGAATGAATACTTTATTAAGACGCATGCCGGTCTGTTATTGTAGTGACATCGACATTATATTGGCACGTCCCTAAACATGAAGCGGAACAAAACGACCTGTGATTGGTTGCGTTACATGTCAGTCAAACGTCCTCTCGACCAAGAAAAGCTGCGATAGAGTCCAGACCTTCTGCCGTCAGTCTGAAGGTCTGGCTACGCGAGACTACTTCACTGTCATTCACAAATCCTCTCCCGTGGCCTCATGGGATAGTAAAGTGTCCATCGTATGCAGACTCAGAATCTCGCCGGAAGTAGTAGGTCATTTGGGTACTTTTTGTCTACTCTTTTATGAATACTGGGAATTCGGACATCGTTTGTCACATACTGTGTTTCACCTACTATAGTAGGGAGGCATGCGATTATGGATGCAGCCGTAGATTTGTGGATCAAAGCCCGAAATCTCAAAAAATATTACATTCCAATAGGCTAACAGACTTCAAAAAAGGTCTTCAAAAATAAAATATATAATTATATTGTAGCGCACAGACTTGATAATTGTGGACGACGTTGCAATATATATAATTAGATTCTGGTTGAGAATTAGTTGATTTTAACTAGAATTAGTTGTGCATTCAAGAGTAAACAAACAGGTGATCATCTTTTTTTAACTGTATAAGGAGACTTGAATTATGTATGTATCAAAAAGGTGCTTAGTTGATATTAAACATCACTGTGTCACGTGATGTCACTGAGCATTTTCGCTTTCAGTGTGAACAAATGGCTTGTTGCTGAAAAGTTCCCGTGTCGCATCTGGTTAGGACATGGAGTTAGACTGGTTTAACAAGATTACTCTCATGTGTGTAGTGTGTTTGCGTAGGAAAAACATTGTTTAGTGTGTGTGTGTATATATGTGTGTGTAGCATGTGCAAAAACCGCCTCAGTGTTCTTCATTTGCATTTTTTACTTCCATGTTTCACGTTTAAGGAGATGGAAAAAAAAAATCGCATTTAAAACCTCCAGATATGTGCAGTTGATTAACTTTGTTAATTTTCTCTTTTTTTTTCTCTCGTTTTGTTCTTCAAGTGGATGAGAGGTACGACAGTACATCCTCTTTGTCCTCAGAGGTTAGTTTAAAAACACAAACCTGTATTGTCAGTAAAAGGTGTGACCATGCACATTAATACATTCCTTTTCAAGAGAAGCATTATGACTTTACAAAAGTCCTGACGTAGCATTTGCTTTTTTCCTTCAGCTCATATGCGTCGACGTCAGAAAAGTGGTCCCCCGACCGGTGTGTGATTGCGGAAGTTGAAATCCTTCATGCTAACAGCGCGTTAGGACTGTATGGAAGCAGCGATTCAAAAACACAAGTGCTTATAGTGCAAGATCTGTTCCACGACCCTGTCAAGTCCTCAGTGTGACGCCGGACACGTACTCAATAAAACACTGGACAAAGAATGACTATCAGTCCACCGTACATCAAGGTGACGTCGCTTCCGGGTCAGGAATCAGGAGAACGAATGGTGGTGGTTATGGGATGTCATTTCTACAGGTCAGTCCAGGTGGGAGTGTACTGGGGGCTTTTAACTGGGCGGCGTCCCCTGGAGGCGGCCCGGGACCCCTGCGCTCCTTCCTGAGCCTGCTGGATACGCTGACACTCTTTGAGGTTCTGAGCCCGAATTTCTGCGTTCATGATCTTCTCCACCACTCGAGTGGGGAACCATCCTCTCTCTCCATCGTGCAGCCGTTCACCAAACATCCAGCCTGAGGGAAGAGACGAATATGCGATCGAGGTTCAGAGAGAAGAAAAAACAGGAAGGACATGCCACAAAAATAGTAAACAGAAGAGACGACAGGAAGGAACTTGACGTGAGAAGTGAGAGACTAGTTTATACAACTGACAGCTGATGATCAGACCTGACAGACGCAGACCTGGTCTCGCCAAAAACAGCAAAGACCGATGAAGCTGCATGGCTTATTCAGAGACTTTTACGCAAGACTTATACGTAAACATTGACAGATTTTTCAGGACGCCTAGAGTGTGTCGATGTGTTTTTCGATTTCTTACCATCATCTGTACACTCTAGAATGTGAAGCACATCAGCCATTTCTACTGAGAGCTCATCCGGTTCCTGAGAGGAGTACGACTGGATACACTGAACCTGTGGAGAATCTGACACGCACCAGCAAACACAATAAATCAAACTGCACACAGATACACAGAAGCACACTAATTCAACTCAAACAGATTAAAATAAAATAAAAAATATTATTATATTACACTGTTTTATAATATTAGAAATAAAAAATATATATATTCCAAAAATTATTTTATATTATAAATAAAATAAATATATTAATAATTATAAAATGTTATATTATAAATTAAATATTATATATATATATTTATTATTACATTCATTATTTTGTAATTTTATAAATAAAAAATGTTATATATAACACTAATTCAACTCATGACATATTTAAAAAATATATTATTATTATTATATTACATTATTTTACAATATTAGAAATACTATATATATAAACATATATATTACACTATTTTATTTTATAATAAAATAAATATATTATATAAATGATTACATTATTATTATTATTTTTATATTTTAAATTAAATATTATACATCATATTTATTATTACATTAATTCCTTAATCATTTTATTTAAAAATATATTAACACACTAATTCAACTCATGACAGATTAAAATAAAATAAAAAAATATTATTATTATATTACATTATTCTATAATATTAGAAATAAAAAAATATAATGTATTATTATATTAAGTATTGTATATTATAAATAAAGTAAATATGACATATTATTATTACATTATTTATTTTATGATATTAGAAAATAAAATAAATATATTAAATTAATTATTATTATATTTTTACTTTAGATTATAAATTAAATTATTTTACATAATTATAAGTAAAATAAATATTACACATTATATTATTAATATATTTTTTGTTTTATAATATTATCATTAAATATCTACCGGTATAATATAATATTATTTATTTTATATTTTAAATAAAACATTACATATACAAATTTTATATAATTTATTTTAAAATAATGTAAACAGATGAAATTATATAATATTAAATTAAATGAAAAAATGCCTCTATTATCAGGAAATTTTGGGCCAATGACAGCTTGCTGTGACATAACTAGTGTGACGCAGAAATGAAATGCCTTAATAGGACAAAAACATGGAAGCGATATATCTTGCCTGGTTCAGACATACAAATTCCTTTTTAACATTTAGAAACTTGAGCTTTTATCCAAACCAACGTGGATTCAAGCTATCCGTTTCTTAGACTCGAACCCATGTTGCAGGCGTACAGTATATGTGACGTACCTGGCTGGTGAGTGCTGGTGGAGAGGAATCTCGTACGGCGGTTTGGAGTCAGAGCATATATCCAGCGCAGTTTATCGCTTCTGTAAACATTCAGAGCGCCATTAGTGCACAAAGCAAACATGTGCAGTAATCTCTGAGATAATGGCTCAGGACGGTGTTCTCACATGCTTTCACTCTTGAGCATGTAGCTGACTTCTCGGTCCTCCTGGTTCTCCAGCAGTTTTAACACAAACACCGAGGCCAGCGTCTGACCCTGATCCTCCAGGTCTTCAGTCCTCAGCATGGAGCGACTGCAGGAGTCCAGGACCTGGTACTTCTCTCCACTGACACACACAAGCAGTAAACATTAATAGAGCAAAAACACAGAATACCCAAGAAACATGCATATGTAGACAAGTGGGTTAATCAGACAATATTTAGCTATTTTGAGCCATTTCAGCAGTCATCTTTTAATTAATTAATATCAACAAATCAATGGACATTAAACTGTATCTGTGAGATTTTGGAAACGCTTCATTTTCCAGTACAGTGCTTACAGTGTACTTACCTAGAAAGTACTGGGTAATATAAGGTAAGTACATGGGTTAAGGGTAGGTTTAGGGGTAGGTTCAGGGTTAGTACCTAGTTATTACCCAGTTATTACCCAGTTATTGTAATTACTATTATAAGTACATAGTATGTACATGGGAAACAGGACTGTAAAATGAAGCGTTACCGAGATTTTCCCCGCATATTTCAAATGATGCCATCTTTGTGAAAAATAACTGTTTATTTCATTTTCATCTCCTTCGGTGTCAGTAAATTGTATTATATCTAAATCAAAATCTCTGTAGATTTCAACATTGGCATTGAGCGAATGATGACATCATCACGATGTCGTGATCTGAAGGAGGCTGAGCTGATGACGTCACAGACCTGGAGCTGCGTTTGGTGATGAGCAGCAGGTTATTGAACAGGAACAGGTAAATGGGGTGGTAGAGCTTGCGGCTGCGCATGGTCCTAGTGCTCTTGGGTCCAGACATCTGCTGCACCTCACCCTTCTTCAGCAGCCAGCGGGAGTGAGAGATCACTGGCACTGACTGAAAACGAGAGAACACAACGAGTTTCACTCCGATACATGAGCAAACACTTCTTACCAAGGACTCTTGCAACAATTAAAGGGATAGTGGACACAATTTTTGGTCACACTTTAGTTTAAGGTCCAATTCTCTATTAACTAACTATTCACTATGACTTTTGCCTCAATAAACTCCTAATTACCGCTTATTAATAGTTAGTATGGTAGATGTTAAGTTTAGGTATTGGGTGGGATTAAGGGATGTAGAATATGATCATGCAGAATAAGGTGTTAATATGTGCTTTATAGTATACTAATAAACATCCAATATCCTAAAATGCATGCTAGTTAATAGTGAGAATTGGACCCTAAACTAAAGTGTGACCCAATTTCTTTTTTTAATTTATGTGGTCATTTACACACCTTCATGCTGCTTCAAACTCTGAAGATGTTAATGAGATGTTCGCTGAATGTTCGCATTGATCGTTTTTTATAGCATGAACATGCATGTCAGTCAACCTCTAAAAAGAGCTATACTCCAGCCCTCAAATGTCATTCAAGATGTGAAAATTTGTCGCACTAAGTTTGACATTAACATATGCCATTGGGTCTCATATGTTTCATAATTGAATGAGATGCATCGTTTCAATAAGAACATGAAAATGAGATCAGCTTAGAAGAGCAACCGCACAAGAGGTTTTCAGTGCATAATGACTTCAATTTCAGTCCGTTCATCACATACAGCTATTCATTTATGGAAAAAGCTACTGTAGCTACTGTAAATAGTCGTCACACTGGGTCAAACTGAATTGTTGAAAGAAAACAGTTGCATCTAAAAAAAAAACAGCGACAAACTCTTGTGAGACGATTACAAACATTAGGAATACTACACTGAAAAATACATTTGGTGTAGGATTTAGTTTGAAACAATAGGCCTATTCACTTAAAAAATTGCTTGTAAATTTCACAAACAATTACAAAGAAATTTGACATTTTTAGACTGAAATAGTATTTTCTTGTAAAACCTGCTCCAATAATCTGTTCTATTTACTTTGAAAAATCTTTATAAACATATTTTCTGGCTTCAGAAAACTTGGATTTTAGTGCATGGTGATACTCTTGTAAAGTTTTTTTTGTTGTTTTTTTTTGTATTTTTGATACTTAGACAGTATCCAGTCAACATTTAATTTGATTGCATGTTTGGGTGGACAGAGCTTGTGCGTTCAGGTTTATGACACAACATCTTCACAATGAATCATTTGACTTTTTTGTGTACCTTTGACTTGAATTCAAGCGTTTTCTCGATGCTGATCAGCTCCTCAGTGCGACTCATCTTCCTCACACCTTCATTGCACTCCTTCACAATCTGAGAACGACACACACACACACACACACACACACACACACGTGCATTTATATCTTTGTGGGGATTTCCTATTCACTTCTATTTTAACATGAGCCAATTATAAGTCCTTAACACTAACCCAAACACTCACCCTAACCTTGAAATACAACAGGTATTGTTCGATACTAAAACGGACCATTATTTAGCCCATTTTTAAACTGATTTCATTGTGGGAATATCTCCAGTTCATCGGGTTTTACTATTTCCTCAGAAATGTTCTCATCACTGTTAAAATAACAAACTCCCACACACAAGAACAAGTTTGACTAAATAACACTTACAAGTTTCACCCCAACTAGGAGTTCAAGTATAAGCTGTTTGTATACAAAGATTGAACAAATCTTTATAAATGCGCAAACCACAGATAACCTCTGGTGCATTGAGCAGGTTTTTATTGAATAATAGCCGTTCGAGAGTCTCGGTTCATATCTGAACCATACGATTAGTGAAAATATTTGACGACAAACCAACCACACCAAAACGACAGCAGCCTTAACAGTTAAAGTTAGCCAAATACCTTGGCATGTGCTGTATTTCTATTTGTATGACATTTTATCATATCAAGTGGTCTTTGATGCACTTTTTGTTGTGAAGTATTTTGCAAAAGCCTATTGTTGTGAATTAATTTAGTGATGATGTATTTTCTCTCAACAACCACAGCAAAGCCCTACATGGATACATTTTGGCATTCTGATAGTTGCCATAAAACGAATAATTTGAGTCTGTGATCTTGAATCGCAGTTCATTTCGTTAATTCCAACATGACATGATCCCATCAATGATCGCTTTAAGACATTTAAAGGAAAACAATTAAGAAGAAAAAGCATCATTCCAGCACACAGCTGTTACAGTCACATGTTGAGGGTGTTTCTGCAGCTACCAGAGGTGTGGCACGGTAACCATGGTAACACAGAGGTGTGGCAAGGTGTGCTTGACAGGTGAAAGTCGAGAAACAATAAACCATAATTACAAGTCTCATTACCACACCCTGAAATCAAAACACACTTACCCTTTCCAACTCTTGATGTGCTGATATGGCCGTCTTTTCTCTGTCAGAATTCTCCTCCACCTTCTTCAGAATATTCTGGAACACAAAGACCACATTTACCAACACACTACTCAATAACTGCATACTAAAGCAATGCAATGTTTTCATAAACAATGTACAAATTAACGATCAATATTCATTCACAGCAATTTACAATATTCGTGGAGTTTAAAATTTGTAAACAGTGCCAGATTTCTGAGAGAAACTGAGCAAATTCTGAGACATTTGATTGGCTTATTCATTCCCACGCACGTTATTCGAGACGTCTGATTGGCTGACGCTTACCTGAACAAGTAGCTTGAGTCGTGTGATTCGCTGGAAGGGGAGGATGAGGAAGGAGGTGAACGAGAGGCCTTTCACTTTCGGCTGATTCTCCAGGATGGATATTTTCTCTCGGAAAAGAGCGTTTTCTTGTCTGAAAGATATACAGACACACTCCTGACATTTATGTACAAATTGTGTTGATGCAAATACAGACCACATGAAGAGTTGGTGTGACTGCGAAACACCCTCTGTGTACACATCAAGCTACTCAAAAAATGCAACTCGCTAAAATAGAAACTACTCAATAGAACAAAAAAAGCTATGCTTTGTTGTTGAGATTTGTTCAAAAATAAGGGATAAGGTAATAATAAGGTAATAATGTTACATTACATTACCTCACCGCACACTGCCAAAATACAACATGAAATAATATTTAAGAAAGCATGCATTTGAGGCAGGTGAAGTTAAAAAAACAAAAGTTTCCAAAAGAGGGTTTTCACAGCGATGCCATATTTGCATACAAGAACCAATTTGGTTCCCCAAAGTACCTTTCAGTGAACAGCTCTTAAAATAACTTTTTGTAAATTCACTACAAAGAACTTTTTGTTCCTGAATCGGACACCACTTGTTCTGATTCTAATCACACATCTTTACTGCTAAAATATTATTAATAAAATGTAATGTTACTTGCTTGATTTGAACAAACCACTAAAGCCTTAACAACTTGATGCATCACTACTTTCAGAACTGTAACACAAGGCCTCAGATCATGCGGCTCGTTGTAGAGAGGTGTGCTTTAATAAGCCTCCAGATACATTCTCTCCTGAGACACAACGTATTTCTGTTGAACTGTGGTCAAATGAAGCTGCTTGCATTTGGCGGTTTGTCATAATCATAGAACTTGACATGTAGAACGAAGAGTCATATTGAACCGCTTTCACAGTCCACAACCAAAAGTGAAACAGCCAAGGAATAAGAAATGGTTATGATTTACAGTAATAAGATCAGCAACTTATTGATGAAAACTACAGTATATGCTCTTTATATCACTAAGTTTCAGTTTCAGCAAGTGTCACGTTCAATGGCCTGAGGCTGAATGCTGGCGTATACAGCACAAAATCTGCATTAAAATACAAAACCCTCTCATTTCTGACTCATTTAAATTTGATTTATTTTAGCACAGTTCAAATGGAGGGTCAAGTATGACACACATTGCATTGTGGGATACATTACCATAGATTCTGATTTTGCCAAAAGTACTAGGTCATTATTTGCATACAGTAGCACAATGCAGAGATAGCAGCATGCTAGTATGATATTACAAACACAGCCTAATATTTCACTTATATTTTTGACAAATATGCGCAGTTTAGCCTGTTGTCCAGCAGGTGGCCTATGAGCCAAGCTGTCTATAGAATAAAGTTCAGCAATGCAGATTGGTTATGCATGAGAAAATGAGTTTATAGCAGCATTTCCATTAAACAAATTATTCTTCATTTTGCATTATATTGCTTAAAGATAAAAATAGGCTTAATTGTTGTAAAAGAAAATTTGTATTTAGTATGATATCGCCTCTAGGACAACACAATTAACTATTTGAAATGAACTTAACTAGGTCCCAAAGCAGGAAGATGGTGTATGAGGTTAGACTTTATGAACCTGTGTGGTTTAAAAACAACAAAACATGCTTGTTTCTGTTGCACAACATAGCTGTTGTTTAATACACACACACACACACACACACACACACACACACACACACACACACACACACACACACACACACACACACACACACAGAGGCTGGATTTAACCCTAATCTTAACAAGAATGGAAAGAACTAAAACTCCTCAGGCCTGTGGGCAGAAAGTCCCATGAGCTTTACGTGGCTTACAAACGCACACAAATGAAAGCAGCAACACAAACCTTCACACAATACATCACAAGACAGCGAGGACTGAAGCCTCAGGCGAGGATCCAGGTAGACAGCTGGCCAACATGCATGCAGACTTGATGATTTACACAACAAATGCACACAACTCTCCCTCCCATTTACACATGCACAATCAATAAACTCACACGAAGCTATCAGAGAATGTACACGTTGTTTATGATTATTAAAAAAACCACTTTCTTTCACAGAAGAATATCAGTAGACTACCACGGTTTGGAACAACATGGAGGTGAGTAAATGATCACAAGTCTTTCTTTTTTAGGGCGAACTATCACTGTAATAAATGTACAGTGTCATGGAATTTCATTAAGCCAAGTAATCGTGGGAACGTTGCAGGAGACACATCGATGCGTATTTGTTGTTGTTTCTTGAATGAGCCACACCCTCCACACAAGTCAAGTCACTGTGTCACGTTTAATTATAGAGACATCATCACATACAACATCACATGTTTCGGTCACGCCATAAACAAGGAAACAGTCTTACATTCTAAAGCTTATTATACAAAAAGATAAAGAAAGCATCTAAGACCAGAATGAATTTGCATGTTGGTTTAGTAAGTGGATCTTCATCGGTCAAATTTAGTTGGTTGATCAGCATTGTCTCTCTAGTGAATCTGTTCAACCAATGAACTCTTGTTGAGGCAAAACACCACAGGTGAATATTAATATAATAATAATATTAATAATAATACTCACCACAGGTGAATGGACTAATATATACCTTCATACATTCACCAATTGACTAATCACTGAACAATAACAATTGTTTTGAATTACAAGTGTCTGGATATGCAAATGAGGCATTATCTAATTAAATATGTGCTAATTTGCATAGGTTTCAGAACAGTAGTCTGAACTTTGGATAAAGTCAGGTTCAAAATGATTGTTTCATTCTTCTGACATATTCGAGTTAAAGGCTTTTACAGAGGGGATTTTGGGTATCTCTTTTTACGTCATCTCTCTGATGATGTGTTTACTGGCGTGAGGTCGGGACAACCGGTGACTCACAGGAGATCGACCAATAGCAAACCACAACCATCCAATCAATTCCCGAAGGACAAAATCTGACGCATACTCTCGAAAGACAAAAAGTCCAGCACTACATGTTTTCTTGTTCAAGAAGCCACTTTTTTCCCATCACAATAGGTAAGAAAAAAACATCTCTTTCATGACGACTTTAAATAAATCGGGCAAATTATATATGAACGAATCCCTCTGTAAAAACCTTCAGAATATACAGTAGATAGGAATAAAACTGATACGTGCTACTGCTTTAAATATATGAAATCTACAGATGCAAATAGATTAAGTGTAATAAAAAAACACTAAAATGTGAACTGGATGTTTTCTATCCACTAGTCTGAAAGACATGTTATGGAAGCAAAATAGCCCAAGATATTAAAATTGACCAGTTATAGATGCATTCACATACTTTTGTACTATATATTTTGTATCCATAAGATAAGTTAACACTTTATTTCAATAGTCTACTTTATGTAACTTTGCAAGAACATGTTCACATATTCTACTAACCCTAACCTATCAGTCTACTAATACTCTAAATGATGTTTTATTAACAAAGTTCAGGAGGAGCACGTTCAGATAATTAAACCTAATTAAACACGAGTGGAGCACACTCAGATAATCAAACCTAATTAGACACGAGTGGCGCACACTCTGTTAATCAACCCAATCAACGAGTTAAGAGGTGTGTATATATATACAGCAAACTTACCTCCGTTCGTTGACAGTTTACCAGCATCCCTCCACCACCCAATCTCCTCACTTCTAGTCCTAAATACACTTACAACAACGGGGAGTATCTAGGTTTGGGCAAAACTCAGAGCTCCCCCCGGACAGCACGCATAATCTTTACTCTGTTTAATTGATGTAAGTGTGAACTCGTGAATGAGATTTATTAAGATGTGTTTAGGTTGATCTGATCACAAGTAGACGAGGGAGACACATTCCCGTTTACACCAGGTGTTTAAATCCGTCTCTTTTGTCCACTTTCAACCACTTCTGTCCTGATTTCTTCGAGGGGAGGGTCTATGAACGGGTAAATCTATAGGCTTTTTCAGATCTTTCGATCTAATGGACGAAATAAGCTCACGAAATTTACATATGAACACGACCAGAAACGATGGAAAAACACATGGAGAGCAGCAGCTTTTGTTTCTGCTCTGATTGTGCATGTAGAAATCAGGAATGGTGAGAGAACATTGTGCTTGGTACGTTTTTTTATCTTCAAACCAGTCCACCCTGGATTAAACCAATGTTTAAATCCCGTCTGGCTAGTGCGCTTCTCATAATGTTTACACATTAGGTCAGTAGGCGGAGAGTAGGCGTCTTTTGTGGCTGTTTGAACACATTTGACCACATGACCGTCTACACTATATGAAAGCAATCCGGTCAAATGCGTTTTCTACTACTTCTGGAGGTCGTTGAAAGTGGACAAGCTCAAAACATTTTAGACCCCGTTTACACCTGTATTATTTAGCGCTGTCCACTTGTGATCCGAAATGCATCTTAGGTGTAAACAGGGCCTAAGTTTACGAAGCTGCAAAGAGACTTCTAGTTAGTAGACTATCAAAATAAAATGTAACCAATGATTTTTTTAGAATAGCACGCCAAAATTGTTCCTCCAACCTGACAGATATCACTGAAATAGGCCCTTAAACAAATGACTAAATTACACTAAATCTTTCCCATTTTTCATATTCACAGGTAAGAAATGTTCTTACAGTATCCGTCGGTAGTTCTTCTCCTGGTACGCCTGGTTGATGACGTAGCTGATGAAGACTTGGAAGTGGTTAACAGCGTGATAACAAACAATGTCGCACACGTCTGAGATCAGGATGGACTCTTCGATCCTGTGCTCCAGATCCATGAGGAACCTGAGGAAAGCATGAGGTCATCATCGTGAGACAGGAACATCATAGTTAAGTCCCATTTTGTGTTCGCATTTCGCAATGTAGCCTACTGCAGTTGCAATGGCTTAAGTACATACTGTGCATTTCAAAACTGTTGTGGTGACTTCAGTCTCACATTCCTTTTCTTAAAATTAAAGAGTCAACAGAGAACTGTCGCAATTTAGTGGCTACAGAAATCACACATTTCTCTTTCTAGAAACTTTAACTTGGGCTCAATAGCTTTAGCTTTGCTGTGCACTAACAAACACATCTTATATAAGAAAGCAACTCAAATCAATCTTGTAATCCGAGGTTTCCCACTGTACGAGAGCAGGTTTGGAAGGGCAGAGTTGCGCATGAATCATCGCATTAGTGGGTGGATATGCATGCTATAAAGCTGACTGACGGATTGTATCAAATCGCACCAACACTTTAATTTTAGCCAGTGGGCAATTATGGGTATCAGGGTGACTGGGAGGAAGTTTCACTTCTGAAATATGATTGAAGCAAATTTATGTACCGTATTTCAATGGAAATGAAATTAACATTAACCATTACGCGAGGCAAAACAAGTCTGAAACGTCAACTACTTCAACACATTGGAAAGATACTTGTTGGATTAAAAAAGGCAGATGTTATATTATGTGACTACACGGAAAAACAATTTTTTTTGCTAAAATTTATTTTTAAAACATATTTTGGATATATATATATATTTGATTTAAAATATAAATTAATAAACAAATAATATATTAATTACTGAATATATTCAAAATAGACATATTTTACTATTTACAAATACTATTCATATATTTGCCAGATTTTCCTGACATATTCTTTTGCAGGTTTTTTTGTATATTTATATAAAATATATATAAAATGTATTTTTAAAATATATTTTTGACTTATATTTGGAGTTAAAATAAATTAATAAATTATTAATAAATAAATTACTAAATGTATTCAAAACAGATATATTTTAGCAAATATTATGATTTTATATTTTCCAGATTTTTTTGTTTGTATATTATTTATATAAAAAAGTAATATTAACTATTTTTTAAATATATTGTGGACTTAATAAACTATATAAATGAATAAACAAGTAATATATATAATATAGAATATATATATTTTGATATATATATATTTTATTTAAAATATAAATTTAAATAATAATAAATAATAAACTATTTATATACAATATTAATATATAATATTAATTATATGATTAATATATAATACATATTAATGAATTATTAAATTATTATAAATAAATTACTAATTATATTCAAAACAGATATATTTTTAACATATATTATGAATATATTCTTGATTTTTCCTGATATATTTGCTGTTTTTGTACATTTATATAAAACGTATAGAACATTTTATTTCAAAACATATTTTGGACAATTTTTTTTTTTCATTTCTCCTAATATGTTTTGGGCTGTTTTTGTGTTTACTATTTTTTTAAAAATATACTTTGATATATATTTTGATACTAAATTTAAAAATAATAATATTGTTATGATTATATATTCTTGATTTCCCCAGATATATTTTGGCCGCTTTTTGTACATTTTAAAATGAAATTCATAATTATTTGCTCAAATTTAACTCATTCAGTCATTTATAACTGATGCATTTTATAATGAGAAAAAGCCACTGTGTTCTAGGTAAATGTTGCAATACACTGTTGTCCTGTTGCCCTCCTTCATAAAATAAAAGCATTAAATATGAAAAGATAGACAATGGGAAATCCCAAGCGTATGAAATTGAACACCAACCGCATCCATTCCCTCACAAACACACACCTCTCGCTTGCCTTCATGATGTCCTCAATGTTTGAGAACAGGAAGTGCATGTCAGACTGACTCAAGGTGTTGACAAGCAGAGGGTTGCGCAGAAAGTGGGTCTCCAGCAGCTCCAGGCTTTTGTAGTACGACGCCTCAGAGGTCACCAGTTCAAACATGGCCTACAGAAAGAGACAGAGACAAGTCCATTTGATGTGTACTGCTATTGCTGAGTGTTTTTGCAGTCCGTTCAACATTTAAATAGTCCGATTCGGTGTTCGCTGTAAATTAGTATCGCAATGTGCTATCAGAGTTCCTCTGAACCCCTCCACCTCCCCCAGCTCCACCTAGGGCTGTCGCGATAACCGCAATATTGCATTACTGCGCTACTGACAGGCCAACCGCAGAGGAATGCAAGTAACCGCAGCAACCGCAAACCGCGTTTACTTTTTTCATAAGGCCACCCTTCGTAGTTCGTACCATGTGTATTGAATGTTAAATAAGTTAATAATGATAACAAGACTGTTTATCATGGTGATTTGTACAGAGGATTCGTGGATTTGGACTTAAGCCTAAACAGACAGTGAATGTGATCGACTGAGCGCGTGCGATTACCTGCGTCTGTCTTTGAAGTCAAGTCATGTATATTCGTGAAAAGGTTGCCGTTTCCAAGGAAAGCGAAATATTTGTCGTGGGCTATCATCCTTTTAACGTGTAAGGGTATTTACCATGAATGGCGTCAGCGCTGGTCACCATTACACAGCGCGAGGAAGCCGTGGGGGAAAGCAGCGAGTCACGCATTGAATCAATGCGGCCTCTATTAAGTGAAGCATTGCTTCAGCTTTGCCCAAAAGTGAAGCATTGCTGGCCAGCTGAGCCTTGAAAAGTGGAGCTCAAAG
The DNA here is from genome assembly GCA_026230005.1 of Gila orcuttii. Classification (NCBI taxonomy): domain Eukaryota; kingdom Metazoa; phylum Chordata; class Actinopteri; order Cypriniformes; family Leuciscidae; genus Gila; species Gila orcuttii. The sequence goes on from JAPDVR010000009.1 coordinate 18,621,579, forward strand.
TTAAAAAATAATTAACACCTTGTTTCATTACATCTATCATTTAAGGAATCAGCTTTTTTGAACGTTTTCGTTGAATGAATGGTTTAATGACTCACTCAAAGACAGTCCGTTGGCGTAACGACTGCGCGCTGAGTGACAGTCTTTCAATGCGCAGAGACGCTGTTTAGTTTCGGTTACATTGGTTACATTGTTTTTGTGTATGCTGACCACATCATAACACGTATTTATATAGCAACAAATAAATATAAATAAATAAATGGCGGTAAAACCGGATATCGCGCTATTGAGCCACTCAAAATGACCGCAAGGGAAATTCCTTCACCGCGAGAGCCCTAGCTCCACCTGCCACCATTTTTGTTCAAATAAATGGAGCCTTGTCGAGCATTAGAGACTTTTGAAGGGTAGTATATGTTGTATTTGTATACACCGGTCGCTTCAAAGCATGTGTCGCACCTCCTGCAGTATGATCTCCTTTGGCTCCAGTGTCTTCAGGTGTCCACTGTCCTTCACAGCATCCAGGTTTTGCCAGAGGCTCAGTGAATGCGTGCTGTTCCTCAACTGCAGCTGCAACGCAGGCGCAGCCGTGACCCCTGACCCTGACCCCTGAAGCCCATCTCTCTGTCGACGCTGCTCGATCTCCTGCTGCTTAGAGGTGTCGCGGTACTCTTGATACAAAACATCTGGACGCAAACACACATTATAGCACAGAATGGTGATTCAGAAGGACAATATTTTCACACTTTGCTTGATTTTATCTGATGAGACATTTCATTACAGATGGCAGTGCAAACTTTAAAGGTGCACTATAGTAAATGCATATTTCTCATTTACCTTTCTAAACAACCAATAAGGCAGCATGAGCCTCGTACTTGACATAACAAATCGACTGAGTTCAATGTTGTTTTGTGTGAAACATTTGTTTATTAACTTGCATAGCACAGCTGGTCATGTGATCTCAACCAAAGTCACTTTAAGACAAGTCAAAGTCATGGAAGCTTGGAAATAGCTATGTTGTTTTAGTATTTTTGTATATAATGTAGTGCCATTTTAGTATTATTTATATATTATTATAATATTGATTAATATTTTAGCTTTTATTTTCATATTTTCATTTTTAACGTTTTTAAGTTTTACGTCATTTTGTTTTGCGCTTTTGATATTTTTTTTGTTTTTCTTTTTAGTAAATAAATCTTTTTAGCTTCAATTTATATATTTAATTTATTTCAGCTCAAGTTGTTTTATGACAGTTCATTATTTGATTAGTTTTAGTAAACAATAACAGCATGTATTTACAATAAAAAACAATAGACGACTTATTTATTTTAAATCAGCAATAAAATGGATGACAACAGTATTATATATTTATAAATAAATAGCTCAAAATATGATAGAAATGTATTTTCATGTTAGACCAGTTAATGTGCTTGTGTGTTTCTGGGTGAACAAAATGCTGGATATGACCGGAGTCTTTATCTTATGTGAGTTTTTAATTCCATCAGTCGAGTAAAACTCAGTCAGCAGAAATGTATCAGTCACAGCCCGTTGAACCTCTTTGACAAAGTTGTGCAAGTTCACTGCAAGCTCCTCAAACCCTAAAAACATCTGCCGATCAGGAATGACCTCACATTCTCTCAGTCTTTACATGTGTGAGCGTTTACATGATAACGGCATGTGCATACTGTGTGTGTGTGTGCGTGTGTGTGTGTGCGCGTGTGTGTACTTGTACAACTATCTTTGTGAGGACTGGTTTGGGTTTTAGACCATCGGAGTGAAGACAAAGAGAGTAAAGTGAGGACATTTTGGCTGGTCCTCACTTTCTGAGAGCCCTTTAAAGGCCTGTTTGAGGGTCAAGACCTGGTTTTAAGGATAAGGTTATAATTAGGGTATAATTTTAGGGTAAGGGCTCAGGTCGGACCGGGGGGTGGGGTTGGGTGATTAATTGGGCTTAAGCCCCGAATGTTTTGTCAAAAGCCCCGAATCTTTTAGGTTTTGTAAAACTTCAACTTTGTTTCATTTCCTCTAAGTCTTTCTGACTGGAGCGGCAAAAAATGAATGGGTACGTACACTTAGTAACTTGTAATGTGTAGGGTTAGGGATAGGAACTAGAGATTGCATTGTGTCAATGAATGTCCTTACAAAGATAGATGTACAAGAATGTGTGTGTGTGTGTGTACGTGCTTCTCAAAAGGTTGATTTTGTACAGAGGAAAGTAGTTGCATAATGTCCTGCAGTCACATTTAACAAGACCTTCAGGTGGGTGTTCAGCAAAGTCACTTATATAACAGAGCGTGAGAGAAGAGAAGAGAAGAGAAGAGAAGAGAAGGGAAGAGAAGAGAAGAGAAGAGAAGAGAAGAGAAGAGAAGAGAAGAAGAGACATCAAAAGATAAGAATATGAGACAGGATGAGATGAAAATAGATGAGACAACACAAGACGAGAAAAATATTGGACAAAAAGAGATCAGACGAGATGAGAAGAGATGATAATAGACGTGAAGAGTGAAAAATGACTGGAACAGGTGAGAAGAGAGAGTATGTGAGAAATTTAGAATAATCTTAAATAACGATAGAATAATGATATAAATGATAAATGGGTTGCTGAAATTTCATTATTAACATGCATTATGAATATATATTCCTGCTTTCTCCAGATATATTTACATAAAATGTATTTTTACTATATATTTTGGGCAAACATTTTGATTTAAAATATATAAATTACTAAATATATTCCAAAACAGATATATTTTTACATGTATTATGAACATATATTCCTTATATTTTGTATATTTACATACAATGTATTTTTAAAATATATTAGCCATACATTTTATTTGAAATATATAAATAACAACATATTAATGCATATGATTGTATTCAGATTTTTTGTGATATATATATATATATATATATATATATATATATATAATCACATGTAGTCATATGTAATCATTTATATAGGCCTATTTCAAATAGAAATATATATTGTATATTTACATAAAATTTATTTTTTAAATATATAATTACTAAATATAGTCAAAATATATATTTTTGTACAGATATTATGAATATATATTCCTG